>JAPKLW010001360.1:170596-184708 GCA_026898455.1 Plectranthus barbatus | reverse complement strand
CTTCGAGATTATTAACGCAATAAACCGAGATTTGCAGTTAATAATAGGGAAAATGTTTAAATATATTTTGAATTATGTATATATATTTTTAAATTTGTCAAAAATTATTACATTGTTTCAATAAATATCAAAATTATTTAAAAATTATGTAAATATATTTTAAATTATTTTTTTCGATTAACAAAAAACTGATTGTATTATCAAAAGTCTAGGTCAGTAAAATAAATATTTGGATTTAAATATTTTGTACGATAGCTCATTGTGTTTGACTTGAATTTTCGACAATACTGTTGGTCCCAAAATCATAGTAAGTATGATGAACAACGAAAATTTTAAGAGCAAACTTGCACTGACAGACTGGTCTGTGTTCTTGAAAAACAGCTTGTCAGCGAGTTGGACTTTTAGGTTTAGTTCGAGTATACTTCAACATTAGAATGTGTTGAGTTTCAAACTCCTTACTGAAAAGTAAAAAAATAGTAAAAAGCAAATGATTTATAGAGGTTTGAACAACACGTCCTGCGTCCTCTGTTCAGACCATGGTCTGAAAATTCACTAAGCCTTAGTTACAAGGTGGTCTCGCGATCTATCGCTATCTGGTAGATGTCAATATCTACCATTCCACTAGCTCACTCATCCAAGCCTCTGGTTCCTTCGGCTTTGCAGACTTGGAGTGTGAGCACACCACGCAGCCTCCTACTCTAGATGTTGAGAGCTTTATAGTTCCTCCTGAACTATCGATCTGGTTGGCTAGACGTCCGTGATAATCACTGCTGGAGATCTGCAGTGACTATTGTGTTCTTTGTTGAAAAGAAAGAAAACCAAGAATATAACTCAAGCTTCGAAGCTACGAGTATCGTATTCAAAGATGACACATGGTAGGCTAAGATTTAGCCTTGATAGAAACCCTCGAGCTTTCATTTTGCGCAGAGTTTCATTACTTTTTTAGGTTTCTATATTTACTACTATGAATACTTCGTCTATTTAGATGAAGTAGGAACATTTCAAAATTGTAGCCGTTTAAAGATATTTGAGCATCATCCAATCTGATGTATCTCTTTTCTGATGGGAGCATGGTACTTTTCCTGAAATCCTGCACCTGCTTCGTCCTTCTTTGACGTAGGATGTCGACTTTCGGCTTTTGTGTCAGAACGGCTCTACCAGTCCTAGTAACCTGCACTGGTTTATATAACTCCAGTCTTAAGGAATCTCCATTCTTAAATACTGATCTTTAATGATTCCTCTGACTCATTTTCTTTGTCTCTGCGTGTGAGTGAAAATTGAACTTGTTAATTGGAGAAGATCCAGACTGGTGTCTTCGATCAGTTTCCCTGAATTATCAGCTTAAAATTGGAAGCAGGGCCGGTCCTGTGATTTCGGGGGCCCTGTGCGATAGTATAGATGGTGCCCCAATTTTACGACTATAATAATAAATAAAAAATATTAATAAAATTAAATATAAGTATAAAATATGTCTAACGCCATCTTTATTTAAAATTTGTTCAAAAACTATAAATCCCAAAAAAACTCATGTTCTTTTACTTGGAATGAGAGTTTTGATTATATTCATCAATGAATAAACTTAAATGAAATAAACAACTTTAAATATGATATTAAAGCAAAATACATAATTATCATTTACAGATAATTTCATAATTCAATTTTAAAGAAAAAAAAAAACAAATTCAATACTAAAAACTTCACAATCTAATTCAGTTTTAAAATATTTTTTCAAATTCTTTCAATTAATAGACTAATCACAATTTCTAATTATAAAATAACTAATATAATATTGTGAAGAGGAGTATTTTGATACTTTATTATATGTTTTATTTGAATTATTAAATTTATATAAGACAAAATATAAATTTATGTCCTCTATTATTTTATTTTAATTAAGTTAAAAATGAATTTATTTATTTTGAGATTAACATAATTTTGTAATTTAAATACTAAAGTAAATTATTAATATATTAATACTAATATATACTATAAAAATGGTGCCCCAATATTTTTGGGGCCCCGGTGCGGCGCACCTCCCGCACGGCCTCAGGGCCGGCCCTGATTGGAAGCCATCTACTTCTTACTCTTCACACGATCCAAACTGGAGTTTTGGATTTCCACCCAGTTTGCTTCATCAGTTCCATTAGAACTCGATACACATCCAAACAGGATATTATAAGTTTGTACGAACTAAGTTAATTTAGAGATACTTCTAACTTGATGGTTTCTATATATTCTTTTGACACATCAAAATAACAAATAGATAGGAAATTTTCCTAACAAACATAATCAACAAAAATAGTTTAAAATATATTTGTATAGTTTTAAATAGTTTGGGTATTTGCATAAATATTTTAGTAGTTTGGAATAAATGTAAAAAAATTTACATAATTTGGGATATATTTAAACTTTTCCCTTAATAATATTATCTGTGAATAAATTTGTTGATTAAATTATTTTACAAATATAATCAATACTTTTATCAAATTTTATATTTTTATTCTTAACTAGTAACAAGTATAGTAAGTTTTTTTTTTTCAGTTTTACTGCTCATTATAAGAAAATCATAAACTTTGAGTTCAATTAATTTTTTTTTTTTGAATAAACCAGTTTATCTTGAAAAAAAATAATAAAAATATAAAACAACTCAAGATTTAAGAAATTCATTTAAGTTTGATTAAATTTGTGAGCTTTAATTCAATTATAAAGCTCAACTTGATAATAACTTAATTATATTTTAGCACGGTACAACTCAACTAGAATCCTGTTCATACAATATAATTATGGAGAAGAACTAGAATATAGCATATGTTTTCCTTTGCATTTATGCCTCTTAGAAAGAAAAAGAAAAATCTTAATCACATGTTCTAATAAAATATAAAATTGCAATATTATAAAAGTTAAAGAAGCCAAAACCTATTAATTTGAAAATATGGATGGCATAAATGATTGCTTGATTCTCACACCAAAATAAAGGAAATGGGAAATATAATCATTTTTTTTAATTTTTTTTAATTTTTTTGAGAAGAATACAATCTTTTTTTATTTTGCAGTTGTTTCTTTTCTTACACCTTTAAAGTTTAAGGGTTGTGCGCTAAAAAAATCCCTTATTTTTAGCTTTTTGAGTTGGCGGGATTGGATAAAAAGGACTATAATGAAATTCTACAGTTAGATTTTAAAGTATTATTAATAGCTATAAATTAGTTTTGTTAAACTGCAAATTATATTATTGAATTTTTATACAATGTTTGTTCTGTCACTTCAGTCGTCATGTTATTTTGTGTTTTCTTTTTGGGAATCATCTGGAAAGAACAAGCGTTTCAAGTGTCATGTAAATTTAAAAAAGTTGACTATCAAAAATATTTGTAATTTTATAAGATCATATTGTTTAAGTTATAAGGGTTGTCCCAAATTTTAGAGTATATATACATGCGGAAATATATATTTGTGCGTGGCCCAAATTGTACATAGCTGACAAATGAATTAACCAGCTATAAGAAAAACCTTAACTAGTTGAGTATGTTCGTTGTTTTAGTTATAGTTATACATCAACAACTAACTTCACTTGTGGGTTTTAAAATAAGTTGGTTCTGCTAGACATGAAACTGAAAGTAAATGAACCCAAAATGTATAGTAATTCAGATCTTAACCGATCTTACGTCCACTTTTCAATCTGATGAACTGTAATTTACTAGGTTGGTTACACTTGATTATTGAATACATGGTGTAACCAAGCTCTTCCAGTCAAGAGAGCCTTTTCTTCTAGTTTAAGGGAAACTACAACTTCAAGCTTTACTGCAAAGAGTCCATTTGCTAAGCTCTTCATTGATCTTACAGTGAGTTTGAGTTCTTCACATGCACTTGGTTGTTGTAGGTGATTTCTTTTCAGGTGAGCTGGGAAGATCTCAGATAGACTTTTCTCGGAATATAAGTAAACCCTTCCAAATAGACCAGCTTACCGAACCAGCCCGGAGGAGACGAAGGAGTTGGAGAGGCAGATTGGAGAGTTGCTGGCCAAAGGGCACGTGAGGGATAGTTTGAGTCCTTGTGCAGTTCCAGTTTTGCTAGTGCCCAAGAAGGACTCGATCATGAGGATGTGCTGCGATTGCCGAGCTATCAACAATATTACGGTTAAGTATCGCCATCCTATCCCTCGTTTAGATGATATGTTAGATGAATTATATGGTGCTTGTGTGTTTTCTAAGATAGATCTGCGAAGTGGATATCATCAGATTAGAATTAAGGAGGGAGATGAGTGGAAACCTGCTTTTAAAACCAAACTTGGGTTGTATGAGTGGTTAGTCATGCCTTTTGGTTTAACCAATGCTCCTAGTACTTTTATGCATCTTATGAACCACGTTTTGAGAGCTTTTATTGGCAGATTTGTTGTGGTTTATTTTGATGACATTCTGATTTATAGTAGGAGTTATGATGAGCACTTTGAACATTTGAAGTCTGTTTTGGATGTGCTTCGCAGGGAAAGACTGTTTGCTAACATGAAGAAGTGCATCTTTTGCACGGATAAGTTGGTGTTTTTGGGTTTTGTTGTTAGTGCAGACGGAGTACAGGTGGATGAAGAAAAGATTCGAGCAATCAAGGAGTGGCCGCAGCCTAAGAATGTCGGCGATGTTCGCAGCTTTCACGGACTTGCCAGCTTTTATAGGCGTTTTGTACCCCATTTCAGCAGCATTGCAGCCCCATTAACTGAAGTGATTAAGAAGACTGTGGAGTTCAGATGGGGAGAAGAGCAAGAGAAGGCTTTTGAGTTGCTGAAGAACAAGTTGACCCATGCCCCGGTATTATCTCTTCCTAACTTTTCTAAGACATTTGAGATTGAATGTGATGCTTCTGGGGTTGGTATTGGTGCAGTTTTGATGCAAGAGAAGAGGCCCGTGGCATACTTCAGTGAGAAGCTGAACGGTGCAACGCTGAATTATCCTACCTACGATAAGGAGCTGTACGCCTTGGTGAGAGCCTTAAAAACGTGGCAGCACTATTTGTGGGCTAAGGAATTCATCATTCACACCGATCCTGAGTCGCTGAAGCATCTGAAGGGGCAACATAAGCTGAACAAGAGGCATGCAAGATGGATGGAGTTTGTAGAGACTTTTCCTTACGTCATCAAGTACAAGCAAGGTAAGGAAAATATGGTGGCTGATGCACTGTCTCGCAGGTATGCCTTGATCTCTACTTTAGATGCTAAGTTGCTTGGGTTTGAATGCATTAAGAGTTTGTATGCATCTGATGAGGATTTTGGTGACATTTATGCTGCATGTGAGATATCTGCTAGTGGTGAATATTTTAGACATGATGGGTTTCTATTTAGGAGAAATAAGTTGTGCATTCCTAGGGGTTCTCTACGAGAATTATTGTTGTTAGAGTCTCATGGAGGTGGTTTAATGGGTCATTTTGGTATTGCTAAGACTTTGGCTGTGTTGCATGAGCATTTCTTTTGGCCTCGCATGAAACGTGATGTTGAGAGGATTTGTGGTAGATGCATTACTTGTAAACAGGCTAAGTCTAGGTCTAGTTCCCATGGATTGTATACACCTTTACCTATTCCTACTGCACCTTGGATTGATATTTCTATGGATTTTGTGCTAGGTTTGCCACGTACTGTGCGTGGTAGTGATTCTATATTTGTTGTTGTTGATAGGTTTTCTAAGATGGCACATTTTATTCCTTGTCATAAAACTGACGATGCATCACATGTTGCTAATTTGTTCTTTAGGGAAGTTGTGAGATTGCATGGTATTCCTAGGACAATTGTTTCTGATAGAGATTCTAAGTTCTTGAGTTACTTCTGGAAGACTTTGTGGTATAAGTTAGGAACTAAACTGTTGTTTTCTACTACTTGTCATCCACAAACTGATGGTCAAACTGAAGTAGTTAATAGGACTTTATCTGCTTTGTTGAGAGCTGTACTTAAGAAGAACATTAAGAATTGGGAAGAATGTTTGCCTCATGTTGAGTTTGCTTATAATCGTTCAGTTCATTCTGCTACTCAGTTTTCTCCTTTTGAGGTTGTGTATGGGTTTAATCCTTTAACTCCTTTAGATTTATCTCCTTTACCTGTGCAAGAGTTTACTAACCTTGATGGGCAGAAACGAGCTGATTTTGTGAAGCAGATTCATGAGAAGGCTAGGCAGAACATTGAGCGCCGTACTGAGCAGTATGTCAAGCAGGCGAATAAAGGGCGCAAGAAGATGTTGTTTGAGCCTGGAGATTGGGTTTGGCTGCATATGAGAAAGGAGAGGTTTTCTTTGCAGCGGAGATCGAAGTTGTTACCTCGAGGAGATGGTCCCTTCCTAGTGGTGGAGAAAGTGAATGATAATGCATACAAGTTGGACTTACCCGGTGAGTATGGTGTTAGTGCTACATTTAATGTTGCTGATTTAAGTCCTTTTGATGTAGGTGATAGCTTGGATTTGAGGACAAATCCTCTTGAAGAGGAGGGGAATGATGGAGCCCAAGTAGCAGCTTTGAGAGACGATCCAGTCTACATTCCGAGTGGGTCGATGACTAGAGCTCGAGCAAGAACTTTGAGGGCTGGATTGAACTTATTGATTAATGATATATGGGCTGCCAATGTTGCCAAAGAATCGATGCTGTTGGAAGAATTAAACGAAGGCCCAAAAGTTATTAATTTAATTAGATGTAATGATTGGGCTTAGTTTAATTTATTTTAGTTATTTTGGGCCAACATGTTTAGGCCTTAATTAAAGTAATTTTCGAATTTAATGTCTTTAATTATTTAAAATAGTTTCCTTATTAGTTTAGAGTTTGAGTTGCCTATATATAGGCCTTGTATGGAACAATTTTGATTCAGTTTTCAGTTTAATAAAATTTGTGAGGTTTTCTCCTTTATTTTTGAAAGCTCAATTTTCGAAAAATTCCTATCATCCATAGGGTTTCGATTTCGACTAATCAATTGGACAGTCATATCCATTGGTGGTGTCTTCATTCATATCCTTCGTTGTTGGATCAATTCGCTTCTTGGGTCGTAGGAGAATTTATTCTGGACTACGGTACTTGAGGGTTTTTGAATCCAAAGGTGTTGGATCTTCCATTTTCAGTGTTCAGTTTGCTTCCGCATCGAGTCTGAGTCCTTTCGTTTGAGTTCCTGGGCTGCGATCTAACCCTTCCTGGCGAGGATCGTATCAAAAGTAACCTTCTCTTGATGGATTGCTACCTTTATTTATAGGTGTTCCTTGGAAGGTTTGAAAATGAAGTCGTTGTGAGATAAAATGAACACATCCGATCGTGATATCACTTTTACTGACTTGCAGTGTCCTTTCTGCCAGAGCAGGTGGACTTTACAACATTGGTCAGAGCGATTCTTTAGCTAGTCCGAGGAATGTTTATGATGGATTCCTTTAACGAACAAGCTTTTAAGAATCTCAGACTTTAATATCTCATTTCTTAAAGTTTGGTCTTGCAAATTCTTCGTTTGTCTTGGCTTGCATGTGTCTCTTCTTATTGATTGGGTATCACCTTCTGGTGACATCTGTTGGTAATCTCCTTACTGGTAGATCACCAGCTAATGATGATGTATCACCCAATTTCCTCCGAAGGAATTTTGCTGGTAAAGACATTTTAGCAAGCAAACCCAAACAAGCTCATTTGCTGGTGAAGGACTATCGCCAACAAATTTCCAAAAGCTTGTGACCAGCTCTGGTTTACAACTCGATATTTCCTATACATGACAATACAAGTTCGGGCTAATCTAACTAGAGACACTCTATCTAGTGGTATATTTGACTAATCAAAACATTATTTAAGAAATGAATTTTTAACATGAATTCCTAACAAAATTTCCCTTTTTGATATTGTCAAACCCACTCTAAATTGGCAAGAAAATAGCAAGTTTTCAAGTTTACAATAAATTTGGACTATCAACTATACTAAAAAACAAGTATGTTGTATAGCCTACCTTAATGATCTTCCCCTTGACTAAGAGAGATATTGCTCGATTGTAATCATAAGGGCAAAAAACATTGTTGATTACAAAGAGTGTGTAAGTTCAGCAAGAGAAGGATGAGAAGAGAATGAGACAAAGAGATATTATTTTGAATCTTTAAGACAATTTTTCCATTAATATTGTTTTGAGATTACAAGTACAATAGAAGATAAAACTAAAAAAAAAAAAAAAAAAAGAAGGCAGGTTACACCAAAAGTCCTACTGATTCGCAGGTCTTCTCAGCTCCATCTTCTCTTTTCCGCATCCTTTCTCTGTCATCTATCTTCAACATTTTCTCTCTTCCATCACCCCTCATTCTTCTATCCCCATTTCATAAGACAATGATAAAGGACAATGAAGAGCTGCTGAAGGGTTACTCGTAGGCATGAAGACAAGTTAGTGCAATGCCTTGAAATTTAAGAAGATACAATACACCACCTTCTTCGATCACATCAACCAGTTGGTTGACAAACTACCTAATAATTAATGACAAGTACAGAGACTTTTCATGTTAACTTTGGACTTGCCTTCCTCCAAACTCAGGTAGTAAAGAACAATTTCTTGTTCTCTCCATCTTCGAAGATGACTGGATCCACAAAACTCATGTTGTCTTCAATGATCTTCAACATGCAGGTGGTGGGTGGATCGTTGATCTCCTCCGGACACTTCTCTTCATGCTAAAAGCATGGATTCACCATGGTTGACAAGGAACGAATCATAGTAGAGAGAAGGTACACACTTAAAGGATGAATGTCTAATAGAATTTTTAAAGTGTAAAAGTGTGTCTTTTGAAGGAAGAAATGCACCTTATGTAGAAAATTCAAATGCATCAACGCATGGTCCGGATCTCATGGAGATCTGTAATAGAAGATTCGATATCTTCGACATCTATTACACATTAGGCTTCGTGAAGTGTGCGATATCGTGGAACATTCCTATTTCACCTTTGGGCTGCAACATATTAAATTTGGCATGTAAATGAGGATCTTCTTAACTCCCACACTGGATATCTGCGCCTGTTGATTGACCATCAACATGGTTAAGGGATTTACCAGTTTGACCCCTGGTAAATCACCAACTTTTCTTTACCATCAGCATGGTTGAGGGATTTAACAGTTTCCATCTTGAATCAAATTTGATTTGATTTGAAATCTAAATTTCCGCATTGACTCAACCACATCACACCTCCAGATATGCTTCTTGAAATTTTTTTCCTTTTGATTGGAAACTTTCCTTATCCAGTGCTTACATTAATTGGCCAAAATAAGGAGGTGTCCTCGGAGCAAGTTCATTTGAGCAATTCTCTCAACAGTCCCAAAATTATTCGGATTTGGTCAATTCCTTACCATTCACCATTTCATCATCTTTTGCAGAAAATACCCCTAGAATCTACAAAATGATCTATTCTTGACATGAAAAAAAGATAAAAATCAACACAAATATGTGCAAATCTAGAGTCGTGTCAAGGAACACAAAAGGTGTTAAGAGCTTTGAGAGCGTTTGAACGTTTAAATACTTATTGAATCTATAGTTTAAGTAGTCTACACCATTTACTCTCATCGGGTATTAATCTATTTGTTGAAGAGATGATGGTGATTTGTCTTTGTCATCAAACACCTATTGTACGTCTTTGCACTATTTGCAGAATGTTCTAATTAATTTACTCAGACTTTCGAGAAAATGGATAGTCAGTCCTAAGAAACTCAGTTCTGAAAAAGGTTATGCAAGTATTGATACTTGCCCTTTTGTTGGATGACTGAAGATTTGAGAAATTGTCTCTAGATTTAGCTGAATTCCTGTCCTAGCTGAATAACTCGAGTTGCTTGGTATATAACTCTCATTAAGCTCTTTTCTCTAACTTCTTGATGATCAATTGATGGAGTAAGTCAATATTTTTTATTCCAGTGAACTCGATTTCTGTCTTCAGTTGAAGTTGATTTCTATCTAGTACAATTGAGAACTCGATACAAGATTACACTTTGGACTAAACTTAAATCTAATAGATCTACACAATTGACTGAGAAATAGTTTTCGAATATCATCAAAACTAACTTATTTCTGAACACAATTTAATTATTTATAAATATAATTATGTTCATTTGAATTTTTAGGCATTGTATCGCTTAATAGTGTTATTTGTATATTAATTATTATAAGAATATAATTGTAAATTAATCAACTTTTAAAAATTAATGATTAGCAAAAATTGAAAATCAAATATATTATATGCCCTAGTTGGGTATAATAAGTCCTACTAAATCATTTGAGGAATCAAACTAAAGTATGAGATATTATAAAATAGAAGGTAATAAAATCATGAAGTATTGTAAAATAATAGGGAATTTTTCTTTGTGAAGCTAAGCGAGTCCACAAGAACTATTCTAGCTTGGAGGAATCAAATAGTTGGATATACGCATAATTAAGTTATATATAGAAAAATGTCATATCCCGTATTTTAATTAAGCGATAATTAACTTAATTAATTATTTAAATAAAGGGATTATATTATTTGAGCCCTTTAATTTCTCGTTACTCAGTTTTCGACACCCGTTGTCGAACACATGTCCGTTTCATGCAAACAAAATTCCTATGAGTATATTTTGAGAAACCCTAGGCAACCCTACAATTGAATTCTATGAATGAAACTCGTGCGCGATGAATAAAAGATTCTAGCATATTTGGAGTACGTTAAAATCAACAACTTGCACCCGAGAGCTCCGTTTCTTTCACCGAGCTAGGGTATGCTTAAAAATAATTTATGAGAATTATAAAAATAATCGAAATGAGATTCCGATACCCGTGAAATATTTTATGATTTTTTGAACTATTAAGTTCGGGGCGAAAACGGATAATTCCAAAAATTGTGGAATTAAACCCACGAGTAGAACTCGTGATTTAGAACATTTCTATGGATGTCCATTTTAGAAATTGGACAATGAATATCGAATTAAAAATCAACGAAGGTTGATTAACGGAGGTTTATTACATAAAATAACGAATCCAAAGTCGCGCCCAATGGGATCGCGCCACGTGGCACCTTATCCATTCAACCCACTTGCCTTCCACCATTATTGCTGCTGAGTATTGCGGTGCAAGATTCATAATTCAGAAAAGAGGAAAAAAAATCAAGCACACAACTCAATTTTCCTCACTCCCTCCCGCAGCCGCTACCCTCCCAAATCCCGTCGACTTTCTCCCCTTTTTCCGGCCAAACCATCGAGATTCAGCCTTCAACTATAAAAGACCAATGAAAGTACTCAATGAGAGCTTTCTAAAGAGTACTCATAAGCGCATTTTGGTTGAGAAACGAGGGAGATACGGCTGTGATAACAGAGGTTGTTGGTAAGTGCCGCTGCCGTAAAAACTGCTTCGTGCCTCCATATTTATTCGCATTTTTCAGGCCGATCGGGAGAGAATCGGACCTCGATTTCAAAATACCAAATGAAGGCCTTGCTTCAAGCTTTCTATAGAATCCGGAATCATCCAAATCCATCGAGAATTGAGCGAGATACGGCACCATTTGCAGGTGTTGTTTAACTGCCGACTTCACAAAAACTGCTTCGTGCCTCCATCTTCATGCGCGATTTTCATAACTTGCTTCAAGGTTTCCACGGACACCAAAATCACGCCGATCCAATGAGTATCGAGAGCGATACAGTGGCATTTAGAGGCCCCGCCGGTAAGGTTTTCCGACACCGTAACCTTCGTTAAAACTTCGACCAAACATTGATGGATCCATGTTTGAGTTGTATATTATTGTTCCTTGTATTTTTAGGAACATTTTGGTAGCCTCGAATCATCGCCATCACCGTCCGATCGCCGGAATCGGCGAGATGAAGCTCACGCAAGGTGAGGGTTTTCTCCACTTTTGTTCATGATGAAGTTCTTCCATTCCCAGCAATTAATCACCGATTAAATCACGTTTCTAGCATTTAGGATTGTTCCCTATCATGTTTAGATGCTTGGGTGATGTTTTGGGGGCTTGGGATGGCCGGAAAACGGCCGGAAAGGACTTCCCGTCGCGTCTGCAACGAAGGGCAGCAGGGGAGCTTCTGTGTCGGTCGACACAGAAGCCATATCGGTCGACACAGATCTGTGTCGGTCGATATGGCCTGTGTCGGTCGACACAGACTGCTCTGCCCTCTTTTCATGTTGATTTTTCGACCTTTATTTGATCTGATACTTCATATCTTTGATAGTTAAGCTCAAGTATTGTCACAAAGGAATGTTATAAACATGTTCATACACTTGAACAAGATTTCTAAGATTGTTAAATACTCGAGTCAATATGTCCAATTTGAATACAAAATTGACTTTTTACTAAGTAAACAAATTCCAAACTTGATGATTCTTTAACCATGGTTTGGTTAACCTATACAAACATGATTAGATAAGTCACATGCACATATTAAGGTACAAATGTTGCATGTTGGGTTGTTGGTTCGTGTCAGTTAGTCAGTCGGATAGATTAGTCAGTCATTAGATCCGAGATTCACCTTTAGCATCAGTTCAAGCACTGATAATGACACGCTAGATGATCCACCTAATTTGTTATATTTTCTTGTGCTATCAATTGAAGGGAACACAAGGTGACAAGGGAGCTTTCAAGCTCGAACTTGCTTACTTACGCTTAAACATCTGTAAGCTGTCAAGGTGGGGACTATTTTCTGTAAAAATTCAAAATGTCCTTTGAGCTATAAGCTCTGTTTTCTGAAAAGCATGCAAAATATTTTGTTTTAAAATGATTGACTATGCCAAACTATTTTGATTTCATATCTGTTCCTCTAGCCAACTACGGTTGACCAGGGAGATTTGGTTTAACGAGGACGGAACCAGGATTTATAGGAATCCTGAGCCAAGACTCTTAAACCCCAGGGACATTGATCCTCCTTTGTCTCGAGTCAAGCTCAGACTTGGTCACTCAATGGAGTATTGATACCTCACGTTGTGTCTTAAATCGATCGTGGTCTCAATGCTGCGGGTTCTGAGACCAGTGCACTAAATGATGACAGTGGGTCGAGTGGTTCGGCCATTCCCAATTGTTCATCGTGATTCGAAAGTAGGCCAACTTCCAATCACACAACGGTAAAACAGATATTGATCTTTTGAGTGAATCTGCATGCAGTGATAAAAATGTTTTGGATAAACACGGCAAATGTTTTTCTTAAAATCCCGTGGCTTATCTGTGTGTGGCATAGCATTCATATCTATAAATGTATGTTTTTGGGCATGTCTCCACAGGGTACCTTGGTACTCAGTCCCTCGCATTATTTTTAAAATGCGCAGGTTAACAGCAGCGATGCGGATGCGGAAGTGTAGAGGGCATGACTTCCGGAGCAAAGACCTTGATCCTGAGATATGTATCTTCATATGCATATCTCCACTGCGTAACTCTCTGCTGCAAGAAACTCTGATCTTATTTTCTTTCCCTATTTGTGATAACAAATGAGAACCGAACTACTTGTTATTGTCATTTATTCGTACTCTTTGTTTACGAGGTTGCATTCCTCGTTACAACTATGTTTAACCTAGTTTTGTTGTTAAATTCATTGGGTGTGGATCATTCTCTCTGCTTGTTTGTTCAAGTCTTCCGCTATTTAAACCACCCAACTCACTGTAGCGCACCCCTAAGTTGGGAAGGCGAACAGGGGTGTTACAAAAAATGTGGGAGCAAATAAAGGATACATTTTCTTTTGTAGATGTAGAATCGTATTTATATACTCGAGTTTCTAATTGTGGAGTCATACTTTCAATCTCGTGGAGGTTTCATATAATTTTGAGGGTCCATATATTATAATTTTTTAATTTTTTAAATATATATAATTTCTGTGTTTAGACTTTAGAGATTTAATTTAATTCTAAAATTCATTGTTGAAATCTTTTCCATCATTATATACTACTAGTTGGTACAAAATAATTTACAGGATTAACACCTAAATTCGGGAGTGTTTCTAAAAATTAGTTGTGTTTCTGAAATAACTCCCAATATCATATTTATCTAAAAGAAAAAACAAACTTAGAGATCGTCCAAAAACTCATCAAGTTGATTCACACATGCTAATACCATCACATGTTTTACTTGTGCACAATTATTATTATTACTATTATTATTATTATTATTATTATTATTATTATTATTATTATTATTATTA
>JAPKLW010001360.1:109825-142558 GCA_026898455.1 Plectranthus barbatus | reverse complement strand
TCTAATGGAATGATTAACTGACAAGTTGATGACAATCTCTTATTGTCCAACAATTGTCTAAGTCTTTACATACCAGCTGAATTTACACATCAAGTGTAATCAGCACCAGCACTCATCTTGCATGATTTTACATGCTTATTTGCTCTGATCTTAATTTCCATATTTTTTAACAAGCAATATCTTTCCTTGGTTGAGGGGGAAGATTTCTTTTAGTAAGAGCTGATGTTGAGGAAGTAATTTCATGGGTTTAGATCTGATAGGTTTCACTTGTAAAACCCTGAAATCCTTTGTAACTTTCCTCATCAGCTGAGTGCTCGCTGGTTAGGCTTTGATCGCACCAAAAAGGGGGAAATTGTTGGGAAATCTGTCTAAGGTTTCCTTTCCCAGTAGCTTAATTGTTTAGATTATAGTTTTGGTGGATCAAATCCTAAGTCCTACCAGTGTCAGTTGTCTCTACATAGCTCTTGTCTCAAATGTAAAGTCCTGTTTGGGTCTTTTGAGTTGTAAGTCGCAGCTGATCAAGACTCATGCTGACACTGTTCACCAGCATGAGAAGAGCTTACCACTGGCTACTGTTCACCAGTTGGGAAAAGTCTCATCAGCAGGCGGCTGACAAAGACTCGCGCTGACACTGTTCACCAGCGGTGAGAAGTGCTTATGACTGGCTACTGTTCACCAGTTGGGAAGGGTTTCATCAGCAGGCGGCTGACAAACCTTACCAGGAGAATACGTGTTCCTACTTACACTATTCACCAGCGGTGATTTCACCAGTCATGGGAGATTCCGAGAAGAGTTAACATCTAGAGATTTGGTAGACTTTGATGATGCCAGGGCAAGTCACCAGCAGAGACTGCCAGCACAAGATCACCAGTATGATCTACCAGTCAGATGTTACCAGCAGAATTCCAGATTCTCTCTCCCAGCGCCGTAGAGACAAGAAGAAGATTCTCTGAGGAATCGACTGACAGAGTATGACTTTAAGGAAGGATAACTTAAAGTCTATCAGTCACAAGACGCCAGTCTTATTCCTCGGACTGACAGAGAGAGCCGTTCTGACACAAAGAGATCTGTGTCAGATAAAGCGGTCTTAGGTATGGCCTTCTCCGGAAAAGCATACCTGCCGCCGTCAGAAGGACATCCGAGGTCTGACATCTTTCCGGATGCGTCCAAACGGCTAGAAAGTTTGAATCGGTTCCTGCGGCTATAAATACGTCGCAACTACCAACATTCAAAGCTCTCTCTCTCTCTCTCGCTTGCTCGGTTGACACATTAAATATTCAGATATCTCTGCTCAACCACCGAAAGAACTGAAGTTATTGCAAGAACGCAAAAAGTACTTTCGAGGCCATTCCTAAGGCTTTTCGTGTGTTGATTTATCAAACACGAGACTTCAAGCTTTAAGCTTGTAAGTTTAGAGATCTCATTTGGTGTTCTTTCTCTTCGAGGAAGTTCACAGCAGCTCCTGTGCATTCTAGCACTTGAGTAATTACGGGCGAACCTTGCCGCAAAAGGATTTACGTTCTTGGGAGAACTAAACACCCAAATCGCTGTGGAGGTTGAAGTGACGTGCTCGCACTCCATCAGCAGAAGAGAGCTGAAGAGGAAACCAGGACCGGGAGCGGTTGATCTAGTGATTTGGTGGACAAGGCATTCACCAGCTAGAGATAGATCGTAGGCAACCTGTAACCGATTGCTCATAGTGAAATTTCCAGTGCTTCGACTGGAGAGTGGACGTAGATCGATTGATCGAACCACTATAAATCCTTTTGTCATTTATCAGTTTTTCTGCTTTACATTCTGATTTAAAACCCAGCACTCAAGTGCTGGTGTATGTTCTGAAACTGATATAATTGTGCAAACTTGGCAAAATATTCTAAGTATTAATTCACCAGCTGACCAGTTGTCAGCTGCGTACTTAGTAACCAGCACCAGCTGACCAGTTGCCAGTTGTCAGCTGTGTGCTAGTAGCGTGCAAAGAAACCAATTAACTTTATATTATTTCCGCTGCGTATTGAAATGTGTTAAACTCTAATAAACCGGGACCAACAAGGGGCTTAGTCGAGAGATCGTCTCGGAGTGTTTAATGGCTCGGTCGAGAGATCGTCTCAGAGCATTTAGTTGCTCGGTCGAGAGATCGTCTCGGAGCATTTAGTGGCTCGGTCGAGAGATTGTCTCGGAGCGTAAGGTGGCTCAATCGAGAGATCGTCTCGAAGCACTATGTGGCTTGGTCGAGAGATCGTCTCGGAGCGTAAGGTGGCTCAATCGAGAGATCGTCTCGGAGCGCTATGTGGCACGATCGAGAGATCGTCTCGGAGCGTTTCATGGCTTAGTCGACCCCTATCTTCATTCGAGTTGGTTATATAACTGCGCATTAGCTTTGTTGATTCGCTATTTAGCTTGATTCGAGTTTGCTGACTCGGCCGACTTATTTGATCGACTGGCTAATTTGCTTGATCGAGGGGTCATCGGCTGATGGACTAACTACCCGGCTTCATTCGACAATATTCCCTCCCTGTATGTTTTTGAAATTTGAATTTCCATTTCAAATTTCAAATACATATATACGTGTCTTTGTTTTATTGGCGCGTGCGAATTAAGCGGCACAAGTTTCGGAGTATCTAATAAGTGCGCTTTAATAGGACCTTTTTCCTTAGGTTTTAAATCAGAAGCTGGCTGTTCGTCTCCTTCTTTGCCTTTCTGCAATTTTTTTCTTTGGTTTCTCCCGCATTTTTTTGGTGTTCGTGGAGTTTCCGGGGCTTTCACTACTTGCGTTTTCAGTCGGTCACTTCTTGCTTCTTCAAGTTTCGTAAGCTGTCGCTTGGTAAGTTGTTCCCCCTAAGAAAGTTATTTACGATGTCAGAAATGGGGGAAACCAGTTTTATTTCTACAAACTCTGACCGTGCCTCTTCTCCCTCCGGCGACCGTTCGTCCTCACCCCTGTCGAGCGACGGCGAAATTGTTTTTCAAAATTTTCCAAAGGAATACGACGAAAAATTTAAAGGGGCTCTTGTCAATTCCCAATCTTCACTCGATTATGATTTCCTTAGGAGTTACTTTTACAAATATTACTTGTCTTTCGTTTGAATCCTATCGTCCCTGATCCTGACGATCGACCTCATCATCAACCACTGGGTTTTATGGCTTTTTCTACTCGCGTCTTTCGATATGGAATCAGACTTCCGTTGCATCCATTTTTTGTTTCTTACCTCGATTATTACAAGATCGCCCCCATTCATTTGGCCCCGATGGCTTGGAGGCATATGATGGGTACACTGCTAATTTTCCATGATCTTGATCTCGGTGTGCCTACTGCTCGGGAATTTGCTGAATTGTATAGTCTTCATAGTCAACATAATGAGAGTTACTACTTTTTCTCTAAACACACCGGCAGCAATCAAAAGCCCCTGATTAAAGGGCGTTCGACTAATAATGCGGGTTGGGTTGATGATTTCTTTTTTGTGCAAATTCCAACGGAGCAGCCTTCCTTGTCCGGGATACTTCGAGTTGCTTCTCGTAAGTGACTTATTTCTTTTCCTCGATTTTTATACTTCTAACTTTACTTTTTCAGGTCCTCCTCGACCCGCACTCACGGACCTCGAGCGCTCTCGGATTGCTCAAGCATACGAGTACTCGATTCAGGATATAGATCGTCTCACTGGTGATCGCTGGGCTGATATCAACGGTGTTAAAGACATGACTAAATTGACTCCGGAAGAGCTTATTCGAATGAGGCAGCGCGGGTCGGGATGACTCATAAGAGGAAGGAATGGAGTGGTGCCGAAGCCTCAACCAAGGCTTTATCAGAGAATACATCGAAGAATCTCTCGGATGACGTCGACTCTGATGATAACGCTTCCTTAGCTAAAAGGCACAAGAAGAAGATTGAGGATACTCCTGTTCTGGAAAAGAAGACCATCCTCGATTTGACTCAAGACCCTGTGAATTGGGATGACACCACATACATTCGTCTCGCACCGAATTTGCTTTGCCTGTCGACGTTGAGCGCGTCGAACAAGCCACGAGAGACCGTCGACTGGTAGCCAACGGTGGTGGTGATTTCCCAACTTTCCTTCGTGTTGCTCGAGCTGGTCCTCCATGGTACACTTCGGATGTTATCTACAAGAAGTTTTTGGACTTTTCGCACGTTTATGTGAAGGTACCCAATTTCAATCTCGAGCAATATATATATATATATATATATATATATATATATATATATTTTTTACGTGTTCCACAAAAATTTTCTTTTTATGCAGAATCTCGAAGATTTTCGCTCTTCATACTCTAGAGTCATGCAAATCGTCTTCGAAGAAAGGAGAGATCGAGTCGTCGTAGCTCAGGCGATGGGTGTTGTTGAAAAGGAGAGAGATGAAGCTGTTGGAGCTTTGAAATCAATTAAGGATGAGTTATCATCGACTCAGCAGTTGGTCGATCAACTTCAAACTGAGAAACTTGCTTCAATCAGTGAGTTACAATCGGAGAAACTATTTCGGGATCAGCAGGCTGCGCAATTGGCTAGCAAGGAGCAGGAGTTGCGAGATCTTCAAGATGCTTTTGAGAAAGCTAAGACGACTGGTGCTGGTCTAGACTTGTACGAGCTTATGAACACTGATATTGGTCGTCCAGTGTTCGACGATATGGGGAAGTTGGCTGCCTCAATCATCAAAGGGATGATTCTCGAGAAGTATCCCGATCTCGATTTGAGCTTCTTGCCTGCCGAATCTGTTGCTGACGAGGAATCGGACTCCGAGCAGGATGATGAGGTTCGTTCAAAGAAGCAGAATGATAAGGTCGACTAGGCTGTGGGGCCTCCTCGATTCTTTGCTTTTGAATTCTATTTTGATCTTGATGTTTTTGTTTGTTCCTTTTGTTGACATGGACGTTTGTTTCGAATTTCCTCCCTTTTTATATGTATGGCACTCTACTGTTTGAAATGCAATCTATTTTTTGAATCATCAACTACGTATCGATGAATCCCTATTTGAAACGTTGGAAATTTTGCTATTCAATGCACTATTACATTAAAAATAAAATTTCCTTAAATATTTGATGTTCCATGCGTTCGGAACATCCTTCCCCTATGGTGTCTTGATTCGATAAGCCCCATTCTTCACTATCTCCGTTATTATGTAAGGCCCCTCCCAAGTCGGCCCTAGCTTTCCAGCATTCAGCTCTTGCGTATTCTGAAATGTTTGTCTCAAAACCCAATCACCAACGTTCAACGACCTCAATCTAACAAATTTGGTGTAGTAGCGCTCAATCGCTTTCTGTTTCTTTCTCATCGACCCTATAGCCTTTTCTCTCTTCTCATCGAGCAATTCAAGTGACTCGAATTGCTTTTCTTGATTTCTTTCCTCATCGAACCACTCCACTCGCGTGCTTTGTTTGATTACTTCAATCAGTGCCACTGCCTTTGCTCCATAAGCGAGCGCGAAGGGGGTTTCTCCTGTGATGGTTCTGGGTGTGGTTTGATATGACCAAAGTACCGCGGGCAATTCGTCCACCCAAGCTGACTTCAAAGCTCCCAACTTCCTTTTGAGTATATTCAACACAGTCTTGTTCGTCGATTCTGCTAGACCGTTCGACTTTGGGTATCTCGGAGTTGAATTTATCAACCTGATGCCTATCCCCTCGCAGAAATCCTTGAATTTTCTACTGACAAACTGCCTCCCATTGTCAGTTACAATCTCGCGCGGCAGCCCGAAGCGGCAAACTATGCTCTTCCATACAAATTTTATCATTTGTGTGTCGCGTATGCTAGCCAGTAGGGGTGTAAACGAACTGAGCCGAGCTGAGTAGTGAGCTGCTCGAGCTCGGTTCGTGAGAAATATATGGAGTTCGAGCTCGGTTTGAGCTCGTTTAAAATTTGAATTTATGAGCTCGAGCTCGAGTTCGAGCTCGGTTCGAGTTCGATTCGAGCTCGGCTCGAGCTCGAATCGCTAGAGAACTTATCAAGCTCGTGAGCTCGAATTCGAGCTCGGTTCGAACTCGTGAGCTCGAGTTTGAGCTCGGTTCGAGCTCGTTTACCTCCAATTTTTTTTTCCAATAAAATGCAAAACTTATAATATACATACATTATATTACATCATAAATGTTAAATAAGTGCAAATAATATAAAATCATTCAACAATAAAGTTTCAATAAACTCAACAAATTTGCTCCAAACAAGATAAAATTTTCGTAACTTCACCAATTAGCTACAAACACATAACAATCAAACTTCACCAAACAAATTAAACATTTTATAAGACCAAATTATTAAAACTTAATATTTATATAGATACATTATACATAGTTTATAATAATTTAAATAGATATAGTAAGTAGATAGTATATAAAATAATTAGAACTAATATAGTTTATTTATAATAATTTATATAGATATATATATGTATATATATATACATTACAAACACCAAATATTCTAAAATTTATATTTAAAAAATAAAACAAAATATTAACTTAATATTTAAAAATGTGACTTAGATATAGTAACAATAATATCGAATAATCATTGCTCATATAAATTGTTTATATATTATTGAAGTTTTTAAGTTTTTTTATAGATAATTAATAGATTTGACTTGATTTACAGTCATTAAATCATAATAATATTTATATTTATAAAATACAAATAAAATGAGTAACTTAAATTTAAAAAATGTAACTTAGATATAGTAGATAGTATATCAAATAATCATAGCTTATATAATTCCTTTATAATAGTTGACATAGATATATATGTATACATTACAAATATGAAACATTTAATTAGAGCAATAAGATTATAAAAAACTTTATTTTTAACAGAAAAATAAAATATTACCTTAATATTTAAAAAGGACTTAGATATAGCGGAAAGTATATCGAATAATCATAACTTATATACTTCATTTATAATAGTTTATATTGAAATATATGTATATGTACATCACAAACAAGAAATATTCGCTCAAAGCAACAAAATTTGTGTTTTTATAATAAAATAAAATGATTAACTTCATATTCAAGAATGTGACTTGGATATAATAGATAGTATCTCAAATAATCATAACTTATATACATATATATATATATATATATATATATATATATATATATATATGTTTTTGAGTTTATGTTATTTATCCTTTATTTATATTTTTTAATTGTTAAAAAATTAGGCATAATGTGACGTTCATATAAACATATAGTAGAAAGTATATCGAATAATCATAACTTATATAATTTGTCTCATGTATCACAAACATGAAACATTCAATTAAACAATTAAATTATAATAAAATTTACATTTTTAAATGAAAAAATGATTAACTGAATATTAAAAATATTACTTAGATATATTAACAATAATATCGAATAATCATTGCTCATAAATTATATAGAATATTTATAATATATTTTTGTGTAAGTTTTTCTTAGATTTACAAATAAAATAATTTTGTCATAGAATGGATTGTTTCAATTTGTAAATGAAATTAATTAATTTGATTAAGTTAAACTTTAAAATGCATATATCTACAAAACTATATTTGAAATAATTATAACTCATATAAATAATTTTCATTCCTAAATTAATGTTTATCTTATTTTTTATATAAATTAAGTTTTTTATATGGTATTGTATGTTTAATCATTAATAATCATTATTATTATTATTATTATTATTATTATTATTATTATTATTATTATTATTATTATTTATAGACATATAGATATAGTAATATCAAACAAATATGAAATATAATTATATACTAATAAAAAATATAGAAATAAAAAATATAAATATTATAATTTAATAAAAAATGAGCTTATAAACGAGCCTATTCACGAGCTCACTAACGAGCATAATCGCGATCACTTAAACGAGCCTGTTCGTGAGCCTATAAACGAGCCTACTCGCGAGCCTGCTCGTGAACATGTTCGAGTTCGAGCTCGGTTCGAGCTCGAGCTCGAACATGTTCGCGAGCTTGGCGAACTGAGTACATCCAAGCTCGAGCTCGGTTCGTTAACGTTAACGAGCTCGGTTCGAGGCTCGAGCTCGGTTTGTTTATTAAATGATCGAATTTCGAACGAACTTTTTTCGAGTCGATATCCGAGTAGCTCACGAGTAGCTCGGCTCATTTACACCCCTACTAGCTAGTGGCTCAGCTTCAACCCATTTTGTGATGAGTCGGTTGCAACCACTGCAAATACCTTCCCTCCTACTGCCCTTGGTAACTTTCCAACAATATCTATTCCCCACCGATGAAATGGCCAAACTGGCGTATATGCGTGTAGCATCTCAGATTTCTTGTGACTAAGGTTTGAGAACCTTTGGCATTTTTTGCACTTTTGAGCAAATTCCTTCGAGTCTTGCCTCAGTGTTGGCCAATAAAACCCTACCGTTATGACTCGATGTGACAAACTCCTTGGACCAGAGTGATTTCCACAGCTTCCTGAATGCACTTCCTTCATCCTTCAACACTTGAGTTGTTTCTTGTTCACCTATGCATTTGAGCCATGGCCCCTCGAACGACCTGTTGTATAATTCTCCGTTTAGGAGAATGAACCTCGCCGCTCTTCTTGCAACTCGCATTTCTTCAACCCCTTGTCCATTATTTGCTCCGATCAGATGAGTATTTATGGGGTCCATCCATGAACTTGCACCTGTGATGATGCAAATAGCGTTCGAGTCTCCAATTTTGTCGTCTTCATAGTCTCGAGTTGCTGGCCAAAGGGCTATAATAAGTGGTACGAGTCTCGTGGAATTTGACTCAGTTGAAGCTGCCAAAGTCGCTAGGGCGTCTACTTCGATATTGCATTTCTCTAGAGACATGCTCTACTTTTACTTCCTCGAAATCCAGCTCCAAATTTTTGACAATTCCACAGTATTTGGCCATTCTACCGTTTTTGGCTTGGAACAGCCCTGTGAACTGATTAACCACTAATTGGGAATCTGATTTGACTTGAAGCTTTCTAGCCCCATCTCCTTTGACAATTTCATTCCTGCGATCAACGCCTCATATTCCGCTTCATTATTGGTCGCTCTGAATTCAAACTTGATCGCCCTCTGATACGTTATCTTCTCTGGGGATTGAAGTGAAACCCCTGCCCCTGCTCCATTGCAATTGCTTGCTCCATCTATATACAGGTTCCAAAATTTTGTCGAATCAGTAGTGGATGCTGACTCGATCTCAGCTTGAATTTGCATTTCCGGGGTGTATTCCGCGATGAAGTCTGCCAAGATTTGGCTCTTTATGGTTCGACGAGGTTCGAATTGTAGACCGTACCCTCCAAGTTCTACAGCCCATTTCATCATTCTACCCAACACTTCGGGTTTCGCCAACACATTCTTTAACGGAAAGTTTGTTACCACCATAATCTTGTGTGACTCGAAGTACGGGCGGAGCTTCCTCGAGGCCATTATCAGTGCCAATATTAACTTTTCTAATGCTGATTAACGTGTTTCCGCATCAAACAATGATCGACTTACATAATAAACTGGGTGTTGCGAGCCATTCTGCTCCCTTATCAGCACTGCGCTCACTGCCCTTTCTGAGACTGCGAGGTAAAGCTGCAGTATCTCTCCCTCCTGCGGCTTTGACATGATGGGCGCGGATGCTAAATATCCTCTCAGCTGAGTCAGCCTGATCACACTCTTGAGTCCATTCGAACCGCTTAGCTTTTCTCAATAATTCAAAAAACCTCGACGTTCGATCGGAGTAGCGTGCTACGAACCGGCTTAACGCTGCTAATTTCCCAATCACCCTCTGCAATTCTTTCACTGAAGTTGGTGGCCTTAATTCTTAAATAGCCTTGATTTGGGTTGGGTCTGCCTCGATTCCTTGCCTGCTAACCACATACCCCAAGAACTTTCCTGAAGTTACTCCAAATTGACATTTATCCTGGTTCAACTTCATATTGAATCTTCTTAGTATGTCGAATGCCTGGGTTAGGTGGTAGAGATGTTCTTCCATACTTGATATTTCACGATCATATCATCAATGTATACTTCCATTGATTCTCCTATTAGGGGGGCGAACATCTTATTCATCAGACGTTGGTACGTCGACCCTGCGTTCTTCAACCCAAATGGCATCACTCGATAGCAATATATCCCCTGACTTGTCATGAAAGCCATTTTTTCCTCATCTGGAGGGAACATCCTGATTTGATTATATCCCGAAAAGGCGTCCATGAACGACATCACTTTGTACCTAGCAGTCTAGTCGACCAGCCTGTCGATGTGGGGAAGGGGAAAGGGATCTTTCGGGCAGGCCTTGTTTAGGTCCGTATAATCCACGCATACCCTGTTTTTCCCATTTTTCTTTTTTACGACCACGACATTCGCTAGTCACTCGGGGTATTTGACCTCCCTTATGAATCCAACTTTCAACAGATTAGCAACTTCTTCGGCAATTGCTGTGTTCTTCTCTGGGGCAAATCTCCTCCTCCTTTGGTGAACTGGCTTAAATGTCGGGTCGACCTTCAACCTATGTGAAATTATGGTTGGGTCGATTCCGGGCATTTCTGAGTGGCTAAATGTGAATGTGTCTCTCCTCCCCTGCAAAAAGTTCGAAATGCATGCTTCGAACTGATTGGCATAGATTTCCCTGTATATGTAACTTTTGATTCATCGTCCTCTTCCAACTTCACCGTTTCCACCTCCTCTTGCTTTTTCCACTACTCCTATCGTTCTCAATGTTACTGCGTAGCAATCTCTAGCCGTGTGTTGCTCCCCTTTTATTGATCGAATTCCCCATGGTGTTGGGAATTTGATTACCTGGTGGAAGGATGATGGGACCGCTTGTAGCTCGTGTATCTATGGTCGTCCCATTATTGCATTGTAACAGGATTCAGGGTCTACGACTTGGAAGCAAACTGATAAATTGACCCCTTCCGAATAAACTGGCAGGAGCAATTCTCCCACTGGAATTAACTGCTTTCCACTAAAACCGACCAACTGGCTCGAGCTCGGGCTAAGGCTCCTCTCTGATATTCCCATGCCTTTAAATGCTTTCAAGAATATTAAATTTGACGATGCTCCGTTGTCGACCAGAATTCTTTTCATCCTGTAATTTGCTATCAGGAGCTCGATCACTAGTGCGTCATCATGAGGATGGCGCACACCATCCGAATCCAAAGGTCCGAAGGTTATTTCCTCGTTGGACAGCCAGGTTGGCCTTATTGAATTTACACTCCTTGCTTCTCTTCGGTACCTCTTGTATGCATTTCGTGATGTTCCTGCCATTGGTGGTCCACCCGAAATCATGTGAATGGTTTTCTCAATTCTTGGCTCGTGTGGCAGGGGAACCCTATTTGCACCTGTGGCCTCGTCCTTGGCCTCGTCTCGTATTGCCTTCCCCGTATTCTTTTTCCAAGTGTTGTTTCTTCCATTCCCTTTCAATTGCTGTAAGTGGCCCCGCTCGAGTAACCTTTGGATTTCCTTTAAGAAATCCCTGCATTCCAAGGTTCGGTGCCCATACCCTTGGTGGAAAGCGCAGTAATTCTCGGGGGTTCTTTGTCCTGCGTTGGCTAACATTCTAGTTGGCCACCTCACTTCCCCTTTCAAAGACATCATCTCCTGGATCACCACCATCGGGTTAGCATTCAAATTGAAAGTCTTGGACGTTGCTGCAGTCAAACTTTGTGGTCCAGACCCCTTCCGGTTTGCATAAGGTACAAACCGATTCAACCTCCCAGCGGCTTGCTCAGTTCTAATCGGAGCTCGCATTTTCTCTCTCTTTCCAAAGTTTTCCTCTTCTATTTCCTTTCGAATTTGCACCTCGGCCCTGGCCATTATTTCAGAGTAGGTCGAGCATGGGTATTTTACCAACTTCCAGAACAAGCTTGATCCTCGAGTTAGTCTATTCTTGAAGGCCAAGATTGCTGTTTCTTCCGAACAATTGGGGATTGCAACCTTCACCTCGTTGAAACGCTTTATATAATGTTGCAACGATTCTCCCTCTTTTTGTATGATCTGATACAAATCATCAGAGCGCTTTGGGATCCTTCTACTACTTGAAAACTGAGCAGAGAACTGCTTGTGAAGCTCATTGAATGTAGGTATACTTCCTATCTTCAGATGCATAAACCAATGCATCGCTGCCCCTTCGAGGTAAGCCCCGAAGCTCCTGCACATGCAGGCCTCTCGAACTGCCTTTGGGATATAAGTAGTTTGCATCTTGAATTTGTATAGTGTCACGAATTCATCCGGATCAGTCGTTCCATCATAAGCCTTTATCGATGGAATTGTGAACCTTTCCGGGATTTGCGCACTCGCTATCCGATACTCGAACGGCGAATCATTATAGTTTCCAATCACTGGTTTGGTTAAAAGGTTTATCAACCCCGGAACAGTCGACAATAATTTCATCATTTCCTCAACTCTCGATTCGAGATTTTTGACCCTTTCCTCCTTCCCATCTGCAGTGGGTCGAATGTTTGAATGATGGGTATTCTCAGACTGTGCCTCATACTGTTCATTGGTCTTGCTTTGTTCTTGAAACAACGCTAACTGCTCCCTTAACATTTCTGCATCCATAGTCGCTCGCCGATTTTGTTCCCTCAATTGCTCCATCTCCTCCTGCATCTTTCTCATGTGTTCTTCGAACACACTCCTATTCAGTTCCGAGTTTTCTTCCCCAGAAACGTTATCTCCCCTTATTGTTCCAGATCCAGCCATAATTCCTTCTTTCAACTTCCCACAGGCGCCAATTGTTGTTACTTGAAGATTCGTAAATAAAATCGAAAGAGTACTAGTATGGAGATCTGAATATGATGATTCTTTTTAATAGTGTTTTTCTTGAATTTTTTCCAGAAGAAGCTTAATGGATGCTTCTTCATCTTTTTATATTGATTCAATTGACCTTTACATGGAAATTACCCCATCTCAGGGATTCTATGCTAACATTCTATACAAAGCGTAATCATAGCTAGAAATCTTGCTAATCCCTTGATTCTTGTCATATGATTGCTAGACTCGCACCTTTATTGCGGATTCCAGTATAAGTTTCTTTTGTGGCTTGGTGCTTAGTGTTAGTCGAGTCATCACATTGCGCTTGCCATTCCCATTGCATGTTTCGAAGAATGAGTCCTGGTCGAACCATACGAAGTGGTTCGAGCATGGGTATAACAATTATTGTTATTATTGTTGTTGTTATTGTTGATGATGATGATGAATTTATTAAACTAATTTTCCTTAATTGTAAAAGTACAAAGTCTTCTGCCATAGACACATGAGGTAAACTCGATAATATATAATAGTAGTTATCATTTAATTAATCATAGAAATTTGTCACAGTCATGATACATGTGACAAAATATTTAATTATTCGATAATCTTAATCGAGAAAACCTACACGAAATGGGATCATGCAGTCTGCAGATATCCGTACGTAATTTAAAAGTTCGTTGAAATCTTCTAAGTATTAATTGTATTTATCAAACATTTAAAAATGAGAGGTTTAGAAATAAAATCGCAATACATCATTAAGATTTTTTAAATAGGTAATGGAGAAGAAAAATCGATTTGAGATATTTCATAATGAATTTTTTACATCTAATAGTATATTTATTTGAAAATTGAAATGTCGCCGATTTACTTGTTACTAGTGAGATGGAGTTTTATATACGGAGTATTTCTTTAAGCTTATCTGCTTCTCACTCCCCTTTTGCTAACATGAGACTTTCCCAAAAGAAAGCAAAAATTTGCGTTAGGCACGTCTAAACAATTTAGGTGGGTTTTATCTATATCTAAATGGGTTCGTCCATTCCAAATATAGTTTATTAATCTCCAATTAAGATATATTAAATGTGTTTAGTTTGCATTAATGGATAAAACTCGCCTAAACCATTTAGGCGTGACTAACATGAGATCTTCCCTAAAAAAAGTTTGCAGAATTTATTTTTAAGATGGACATAGGTGGACCTTCATGAGACAAACAATCCAATAATTTTATTTATGCATTTAAAATATTTATTATTACTATGAACATATATTTTTATTCAATTATTTTTTATTATGTAAAATTTAATAAAGTTCACTATTGTACTATATGTACAAATAGAAAAAAAGTTGAAGCATACTTAAAAAAACTGGTTCTGTATGGAATGGATATATAATATAAGTTTTATACCTTAAAAATAATTTTGAGCTTTGTAGTTTGTATCATATGCTGTAAAATGTGAACCGATTACAAGAATAAAACAAATAGCAAAATAGAGCTTGCAGGAATTTAAATAATACAAAAAATATGATGAAATCCAATTGAGCCAAGTCAAGGAGGTCTCTTCCTGTCAAGCAGTTACGCCACTACAATGCTTGGGTTCCAGCAGACTGTCCCCAAATGTAAAACGACTTTTGTCTCGATTGATGTTGCACTGCAGTCAATGGAGCTCCAGGGAACTGGAATAGAGCAGGACTGAGCAGACTCTAAGGTAGAAAAATGTAGAGTTTTTTGACTGAGGTTCAGTGCAAAAGCTATTTTCGGAATGTTTGATGCATGCACCTAGGATGCCTATATATAAGCATTCCACCACCTGGGGAGCGTGTCGGACAATGAAGACCCGACGACAGTAACACACGCGCTCATGATGATGCGGACGGTTACGGGGACGCATCATGAAGGCTTGTCGTTTGAGTTCAAACGGGTGTAACTGTCCCGACAACTCAACACGTGTGTGCGCTGACTCATCAGCCACGTCGCAAGCCATGTGTGCAAACATGTTGACTGGACCAACCCACTCAGTTGGCCCACTCCGATGAGCCCATCGAGCTCATTTCTGTTGTCCAAAAAGATAAGATTTTGACGGGCTAAGGCCCAAGGCCCCAAAGATCAATTGCCAAGAACCAAGAATCGGGGTCTAGGGCACGGGCTCGGCTTGCGGCCTCGAAGAGGCCGAAGGCCGAGGCGGGCGTCGGCAGCATGGGCACACGGTGGGCACGTCTTACAATGTCCCTAGCACACTAAGTTATTAAATCATATCAGTGTAAATGTATTTATACACGTTAAGACAATGTTAGATTCCCAATGTGGGATGTCTTAATTATTACATGTATTTAATTAACACTTGTCTTAATTAATCATGTAATAATGATACCATGTGTCAACTTCGCGGATTAATTTCTCACTCAGCAGAATACGAATTTGAGAAAATAAATATACTACGATTATCTACTTACAACGTACGTATATCAATCCTGTAATATTTTATTTTCATAAAATTTAATATTTACGTCCGAAATATTTATTCAAATAGCTCTGAATTCCAACATTATATTGTTTGTCGAAAATAAATCGAACCTCGAATTTAATACTCCAGATAAAAGCAAATTAAAGAAATATTTACAATATATGAATGTTGAATTAAATTAAGATGTAGTTCATTTCAAAATTGAATCAAATATAAATAAACTTAAAATGTGGGAATAATCCCAATTATAGCCGCTCTGATAATAAGAATTCTTCTACTATTAAATCGAGTGAGCAGATAATTTTTTTAAAGTTTTTATGATTTGAGTTATTTCTAAGTTTTAAAATACCTAATTTCTGACAAATTAAATATTGTAGGATCAAAATATCAGTTGTATTACTTTAAACTAAATAAAAAAGCAGACTTTGAAAAAAAAATCAAAATGTCAGTAATTCTTTTTTGAAAATGAAGATGAGACAGATTGGACTAAAAATAAAATAATAAGGGAAAGCAACTACTCCCTCCGTCCCGGTCAAATTGTCCACATTTGACCGGGCACGATAAGCAATGCATGTGAGTGGTAGTGGGAGTTAATGGGATTAATATTTTATTGATGAGTGTAGAGAATTTGCTATTTTAGGAAAGTGGATTAATATTGTGGGACAGACGAAAAAGGAAATGTGGACAATTTACTTGGGACGGAAGGAGTATTATTTAATTAATCAACACTTACTATGTCACACATTTTAATTTATTATTATAATGGGGAAATCTTAGTTGTAAACCAGACTTTCCATTATTCAACTACAACTATGATTGATTTCTAGAATAGAAGCTACGGATCAAAAGTAGTTTTGGGTTAGAAATTTCAATTATAAAATGAGTGATGATGTAGACTCGTCCACGCTAATCAACCATTCCTAGCCGTTGGATCAGTAGTTGATATCTGAAATAATCTATAATAGCCCCACAAGTTTGTGACATTTTTGTTTGATTCAATCATTTTTATTATTGTTAGTTGTTGGAACTACGTATGATTGGGGACGCAGAATTTTGAGTTCCAAATATTTTATGAAGTCAATGCATTATAATTTTATTTTTTAAATATATATGTATATATTTTTTAAAAATAATTATGGGGGTGAACGGCTGAACGCCCACTAGATTCTAACCTCTAGGGGTGTAATTGAAGGATTGAGTCTAGTTTAGTAGTGTTGTGCTCAAGTTTGACCCATTTAGTATCTAGTCCAGTTTTGAGCATTTTATTCTAATATTTTGAAGTTCACGAACTATAACAAAATTAAACGAATTTTCTAGATTTAAAATATATTTAAAATATTTATTATTATTTTGAAAGTAAAAAATATTTGTTCCAATATTAATACCATATTCATGCTTTCAAAGATTTTTCATTACAAAAAAGATTTATCACTTTTATTACATTTAAATCATGAAAATATTACTTTTTTATAAAATAAATTATTATATGGGTAATTCTAAATGCAGCTACACTTTTTCTTATCATAGCCCATATAATTTTAAATTATTACCTTACCCTTTAACACAATTTAAAACAAAAACCTAAATAAAATATTAAAAGGACAAAGCCCTGCGTCTTCTACAACCACCTTTTGTTTAAGAAATCAAAATTAGTAAGGGAAGGTCTTGGGTTAGGCAGACCTAAACGATTTAGGCGGGTTTTTATCCATTAACCCAAGCCCAAACTCATATAATATACCCTAATTGGGATTAATAAACCCTAATTGGGATGGATCAACCCATTTGGGTAGGATAAAACTCGCCTAAACCGTTTAGGCCTGCCTAACGCAAGTTTTTGCCAATTAGTAAACATTTTCTTCTTTCTATGCACATAAATCCAAAGCATAATGAATCCTATATACACAATATGTAGAATTCCTGATACTAAGTAGTTTTATGCATTAATAAACCAGCAACTCATATCGTCTATTCTTTTTTCTTGCTTCGTTTCAGATAGTTTCTCCTATAGTGATGGAGAAGGGAGGAGCCTCGTTGCATATTTCAAAGTTTATGAGAATTTTGACTCAGAGACTCCGCCACGATTTTTGGATACTTTGAAGGTGCTCATCAGACTTCTTACCTTCTTGTGTGAAGTTCTTTTCTTATCACCATTCTTAACATTTTTCTCGATCTGTTTGCAGAGATTCGTAGTAAGCAATATGGAAACTGTGAAAAGTTTTACAAAGGAAACTGCTGTGCTTTTCAACCAAAGGTTAAAAATCATGGTGAATCCTGTAAAATCATGTTGCTTAGTAGTGATTTGAGAAAAAATGTTGGAATTGATTGATGCTATTTAGTTGTCTATTACACGGTAAAAACAAAGATAAGTTATTTATCAAAATATTGCATAGCCCAAGTTTTTAAAAACCGGAATGGAATAGTAGTAAAACTGGATTTATATATATTTTTTAATTAAGATTAATAAATGGGGGCTATGAAGAGAAAAAATGGGGCTGCATTTAGAATTACCCTTATTATATATTTCTTACTAATTTTAACTAACGAGGTTGCTCACGAGGAATACTCTAAGCTCAACTTTGGTAATTCATTTAATAAATGAACTTTACTACACGAACTTATATCGAATCGAGATTTAAATTAATAATTTACGAACAGTTTAGTTTATTTACAACCCTAATAGATTTAATGTAGCTCGGCCACGGTGTGCAATGTTTATTTCGTAGATATATCTAACTATCAACTGTATTGGTGGTTCATTAACTAAATTTTATCAAATCTAATAATCTAACAACACTAATTTTCAGATAAATTTTTGTATTTACGTACAACTGTCTACGTGTGTTAATCAGTTTTAAATTTCAATCCGAGAATGATGAGTATCTGATATTCTGGTTAAAGCTAAGTAGGAAAGCATCTAGATCCATTAGGTTATATTATATACATATTACTAGGTAGTATTGTATCCACGCGATGATGCATGAGAACTTTAATTGTTCATATTGTATATTAAACTTAATATTTTATTTGTAGGAAATTAATATAAATATCTAAAATCTGTAAATTATAAAATTATATCACTACAAAAAAATTGAAAATTTGCGACGGACTCGCGACAAAAAGGGTCGCGAATTAGCGACGGACTAACGACGGAATAAAATGTTAAATTTTGCACCGAATTTTTCGCCGCAAATTTTAGCGAAGAAAAATTTCGTGCAAATCCGTCACAAAATTCTTTATTTTTAAATATATATTTTTTTTAGTACATATATTAAATGAGATGTGTGTTTGGTTCAGCGGTAATGCGTGCAATTCGCATGCTAGAGGTCCTGAGTTCAAATCTCCTTGGATGCAGACCACTGAAATTAACTTTCTGAAGGAAATAAGTTTGCGACGGATTTGCGACCAAAAATCCGTCGCAAAAATTTGCGACGGGCAAAATTGGTCGCAAATCGGTCGCAATGTATATAATAATATATACATATAAGTTATATATATATATATATTTATATATATAGGGATAGGATCCGGTGATAAAAATTCCCCCGTGATAAAATGATAAAGCCGCGTGATTACTAATATAATGTTGCTTGATTGTGTTTTAGTTATTGTTTGATTACAATGTTGCTTGATTGTATTTCAGTGGTTGCTTGATCATTTATTGCTTGATTGCGTTTTAATTGTTGCTTGATTAGATATCAACCATTGATTTAATTAGATCTAATGGATGAGATTCATTCTTATTTTTAGCATACTTATTTATTATCATATGATCTCATCCCTATATATATATATATATATATATATATATATATATATATAGAGTAGTGATCATATGAGAATAGTTTTTAGTATAAGAAATGAGAATAAATCTCAGCCTTTGATTTTGTGATATCAACGCTCATGATCAAATTTACTCCGTGTGCAGTTTTCCTCATTTATCCTGCAGTTTTGATTCATTAAGGTTATTTTTGTAATTTTAGGATTTTTAAAATTTAAAAGGTATATACTTCCATATTTAATTAGATTTTGTATTCCTTATTTCGTGCGTTCTGATATCTTATTCCTCCTTCGTTCGATTCGATTCATATATCTTCTCTCGATCGGATTTTTTTTTGTTTCTGGATTTGGCGTTCGTGATCGCTGTCGGCTTCGAAATTGTGGTTTTTGTGGAGTTTTGTTTTTGATTTTGTAGTTCTGTAGTTTGAACAGGACATGTCTGATCGATCTGAAGGTAGGTTTAAAACTTTGTATTTTTTATTTTCGATAATGTTCATGGTTCTATTGATTTTTTTATGTTAGGAGATGATTTGATCTTGTTTTTGAATTCTAGACGCTGTTTGTAATTGATTCGTGCATGAATATAGTTTTAAAAAAAATTGTGGTATTCAGATGTTCATTTTTCCTTTAGTATCGTGCATCTTTAGTGTTAACATTGTGCATCTTTATATCTTACAGGTTTATTTATTCAAAATTGTGTTGATAGTTAAAAAAAAAATTGTTATTCAGATCTTCATTTTTGCTTTAGTATCGTGCATCTTTAGTATTAACATTGTTCATTTTTTCATCTTTCAGGTTCATTTATTCCAAATTGTGTTGATATTTTTTAAAAAAATTGTGTTATTCAGATGTTCATTTTTCCTTTATTAGTGTGCATCTTTAGTTTTAACATTGTTCATTTTTTCATCTTACAGGTTCATTTATTTGAAATTGGCGAAAGCGAGTAAAATTTCAGAGAAAATCGTCGCATGTCTGAAGAAATTTTGAGAGAGGAATTGAAATTTTGTTGAATGTGAAGATTTTTTTTCGAGAAGTGTATTGAAAAGTTGCGATGGAACGGCGTAATAATGAAACCGTGTAGCAGTTCTTAAATTTCGATATTTGATATTATTGCATTTAGTTTTTTTTTTAATTTGTGTTTATTCAAAACTGAAGTAAAAGTGAGGAAAACTGCAGGATGTGGTAGGTTTGTGGTTGGTCTTTGTAAATGTCTAATTTTTTTTTAAATTCGTATTTATGTAAACAAGAAGTAAATCGAACTAAAAATGAAGTAAATCGGGCTAAAAATGAAGTAAATTTGGTTAAAAATGAAGGTTGTTGTTTGTGTTCGAGTGTTTTTACAGTTTTAGCCTTTAAAGGCTAAAACTGCAGGATATTGGGGCAAAAATGCCGCGTTTTTCAATTTGCTGAGAATGAATCCTGTTCGTCGATTTGATGAGATGGACGCGCAAGATTTATTCTTATTTCTCATAGTAACTCTTATTCTCACCTGATCACTACCCTATATATATATATATATATATATATATATGTATATATATATATTTGGACTTATATGTACTTTGATTGATTTGTAAATTTTATTTTATAATCACAAATGTAAGTTTTTAATTTGAACAATATTGATACATTATTTAATTTTTAATTGGTATACTATTAAATGAGGAGTACGTGTTTTGACACTACTCGAAAATATGACTAATTAATCATTGACAAAGCACTTAATCACCTGCGCGCTCCTAGATCGAGACTTTTATATTATTTTTTCTTGATATGAAGAGCTTCAATTCATAATTTATAACTTTTAATGTTAACAATTTTTATTATTTTGTATTATGCGAAAAACTTTTGTAATGCTATTATTGAAAAATTTCAGATTTTCCATCAATTACTTTACTTAATCTCCGTCTATTTAAAATAAATTTTTGTAATTGATGTATGCTAAATATTCTTTGTTGCATCATTATGATTAACTAATGCATTGATGCATACTTTATGTATATTAAACGTAGATCTCAAACTACTTGATATTTAATTTGATTTACTACTCCCACATATGTTAAAAAATTTCATACACTCAATTTTCCTCATTAGTTTTCTGACTTCAATCAAATTAGGATATTACACTACAGTCGGTGATGACTCTTGTGCTTCATTCATAACTATTTTGATATTCAGTCAGTTCTCTCAATGATATTGGTTTCTATACAGTATTGTTTGGTCATCGATAATGCATACCTCATATTGATTCGTATTAGCATCATACTGTTTTTCGTTTGTGACTTTAAGTCTTCAAATCAAAATAACTTTATCATTTGTATTTCTCAGTACGAAACCATGTTTTCTCTTTGACTATTATAAAATAATGTTATGTTTTAACTCTTCTACTTTTCACTTAATTTATTTTTTATTTTTTCTTTATTTTACGTGGTTGTCAATCTATTTCTTTGATGTGCTTTATCCCTTCATTTATTGCACATTTTTTAAATGATTTATTTAACGGTAAAACAAATATTCTCAAAGTCACATGCATTTCAAACTTTTCAAATTAATTTTCAATGCAATAATAAGAAATATATCTATTCATGTGTAGGGTAATTAATTATTTTTAAGGCGGAGTAGAGACCAACAACCTAACTTGAGAATCAACAACCAAATTTTGTGCAACTGTTTACAGTAAAATAAAGTGTGCTATGTTGTTTTAATACCTTCACCACACATTAAACAAATCGATTCTACTTTACAACCTCCTCAAATAAGATTTTCTTTAGTAGGTAGTGCTTAACACTTGCTCTCAAACCTGTCTTTCTCTCATCAAACAATATATAATAATCAATTTCATTGTATTTGTCTTCTTGAAACTACACATATATTGAAGTGTGATGCACTAATATTATTTCTTATTTTATTTTTGTTTTGTAATACGACATTTTAATAATTTTTAAATATTATCTATTTTATAATATAGTGTGACACACTAATATTTTTGTAGGAGTGATCTCACATTTTAATTTATTTAGCTATATTTTGATATCCTATTTTTTTTCTCATTTTTGTTTCATTTTAAAACATAACTTGAACTTAATCTATTATTTTATTTTATTTTAAAACTATTACAATACTCTAATTTTTTTTCATCGATCATTTTACTGTAAAACTTTATATTCCAATAAATCTTGAATTTCAATGCATTAAAATAACAAATTTTATATTTATTTACCATTGTTCCATATTTGATTTTAAAATACTCCAACATCAAGCATAAGAATATATAATGAAATAATATAAGATTAATTAGAGATAACTTAAGTAAATAATTATTTATTTTCATAAATCTTTATTTTATTTTCCTTAAATAATGACAATAAAATTATACATTTACAATGAAAAATTTTAGAAGATAATTTTGATATATATATATATATATATATATATATATATATTAAATTATGAATTATAGAATTTATAAAAGAAAATTTTAAAATATAATCTATAATATATTTTTTTATATTTTCATACGTTAAAAATACAATTAAATTTCTTAGAGAGTAAATATATTATCACTTCATAATGAATAAGCCTAATTAGTAGTTCAATTAATAAATCATAAGTACAACATTAATTTTACAGTTATACCATTTTATAAGATGTATAAACCATGATCACATGATGCTTCATAATTTAGATACATTTAATTCTATAGAGATTGTTGAGGTTCGATTTTGTGAGAAATCGGAGCCCTTAGAACTTTATTAGAAAACAGCAAATTGCAATGATACAAACAAGAAACAAACGATGAATAAATGATAAATAACGATAAAAAATTGGTAGTCGGGCGCATAAACCAAATAATGAGCGTGAGAATACAACTGGATCTCTCTAAAAAATGGTAGAGTTTCAGCCAGAGCTTATATAACAAAAAACGATGATAAAAAATGAGCTTTCTGCCTCTATTTATAGACAGGATAGAGGCAGTCCGGTCAGAGCTATCCCTAGGCGTCGAGTTGCAACGGCTCGCAGCAAATCTTGGGGCGGTTCCGGATTTTTCGGTCACGGTTAGGGCTTCAACGGTCGAGCACTGCCAGCTGATTAGGGTTCCTCTTCTTGGAGCGTCTCAACATCTGATGGAGCCCAAGGTGCAGTTCAAGAGCAAGATCCAGCCTATATTCCTAGTGGACCTATGACGAGAGCTAGGGCCAAGAAGCTAAGAGATGGATTGCAAGTGTTGATTAAAGAGATTTAGGCTCAAGAAGTATTCAAAAAGCCCATCGGAGTTGAAAATTAAATTGGGTCAAGATGGATTAATTTAATTATGACATCTTGGTTTAATTGATTTGATTTGGGCTTAGATTTATTTTAATTTTTGGATTTTATTAGTTATTAGATGTTATTTACTTTTTAGCTATTATTTTCAAGATATACATGTTGTATATCTTGAAAGATTTGATATGTCTTTTTAGATTTGATTTCCTAGATAGATTAGGAGTAGAGATTTCGTTTTATTCACCCTATATATAGGGGTGCTTATTTTCGAATTTAGACTCAGTTTTCAGTTTAATAATATTTGTGAGTTTATTTCTCCAATTCTGAAAGCTCAAGAATTTTTGTGGATTACCTTGAAATTCGAATTTACTTATCAACCGGACTTACACATCCGATTGTGGTGTCTTCTACCGTTTTGCGTCGTTAGTTCTTCAGCTTCTTGGGGTGTATATGAGATTTGTCTGGAATACGTCATTTGAAGGGTCGAATTAGGGTTGATGAACTTCCATCCATTCGTCGTTTCGTTTTTCAGTCCTTTTGGAGTCGTTTCCGCATCGTGTCTACTCTTGTTCCTGGGCTGCGATCTAAACCTTCCCGGCGAGGATCGTATCATTTTGGCACCAGAGTCAGGTTTCGTTTGTCAAATAGGTTGTGTCTTTCTTTTCCTTATCATTTTGGTATCAAGAACCAGAGGTCGTGTCTCTCTTTTCTTATCCTTATAGTTTAATTTTGTGTCTTGTCCATTCGTGTCCTGTCCACTTCAATTTTTTCGTGTCCCTTTTCGTTCTTTTTCTTTTTATTTTCGTTTTTTTATTATTATCTATTTTATTTTCGTTTTTTTTAAGTATTTTAATTATTATTTTCATTTTTTTATCTAATTATATATCTATATCATCAATATTTACCCATATCTATCCATTCCATATTCATCCATATATTTATGTATATCTTCTAATATTTATTAATATATATCTTATTCATATTATCATATCCATATCCATATATATCTCATTCATATATATATATATATATATATATATATATATCCATATATATCTCATCTATCCACATCCATATCCATATCTATCTCATCCATAATTATCCATATCATATATATCTACCAATATCTATTTTAACCCATCCATATTTTTTTCCCTTATCTTTCATATCCTCTTTCATCTATACCTATCTGATTGAGGGATTAAGAAAGTCATAATTTGAGTGATACACGAGCATTGAGTGATCAATCATTATGAGTGATACACGAGAGCTTGTGAGGTGGTGAGGCGTACTTTTTATTATTCACAGAATGGCTGAAACTGAGTCTGAGGATAGAGATGATGATGCAAAACTTCAAATGAGGTATATGATGAAGGTTTTGAAATCCGACTTAAGAAAGATGGCGAAGTCAGGGATGGAGATGTTGCATCAACGCCTTGATGCATTGGAGGATCACCGTAATACTCGTACGATTGGAAGAGGAAGAATTCAAGATGATGATTATTTGAGCAACAGAAAGATGAACATTCCATCATTTCAAGGAGGATATGATCCTGAATTATATCTTGATTGGGAGAGGAATATTGAGCATACATTTGAGAGTCAAAAGATTTATGGAAGTGAGAGAGTCAAGTTTGCAGCTATGGGGTTTTCTGATTATGCTCTTACTTGGTGGAATCAATTGATGATTAACAAAGAAAAGAATCGAGAGCGGCCAATCATGACTTGGAAAGAGATGAAAGTTGTAATGAGGAAACGCTTTGTACCTAATTACTACTATCGAAAATTATATTACAAAGAGATGGATGAAGCAATGATTCGAGCCAATATCATTGAGGATACACAGTCAACAATGGAAAGATTTTTGGCTGGATTGAATTGGGAAATCCGAGAAGGAGTAGAGGAGCTACAACCATATGATCACTTGCTTGTCATGGTAGTTACAACCAGATGTATTGAGGATCAATTGAAGAGAAGAAGGATTAATAGCAAAGAAACAAGTCAAAATCAAGTTAGTTGGAAGGAGTCACAAACAGTTAGGAAACTCTCATCAGAACAGCTTCAATCAGAGAATAAGCAGACAATGGCAATGATAACTAAATCCGAGTCGATGAGTGCTTCAATTCAAGAGCCCGAAGAAGAGGATATGAGAGTTGCTACAGCTTTGGAGAGTCATGTTGAAGACAATGAAGAATTTGTGGATCCGGCCACACTCACTATCACTACCGGTCCAGTTTTGGCAATGCAAAGACAAAGTCAAGAGACCAAGGAAGAAGACATAGTAGTCCATGCTCCATTGGAGGAAGGTTCAGTGGAGGAGAAGGTTGAGAGGGAAATAGTTCATAACTTTGTGTCTGCAAGAACTATTATTCTAATAAGGAGGATGCATGAAGATAAGCAATTGTCGGAGTTTGAACATGATGATGCGCCGAATAAGCCAACAAAGGGCAATGTAAGATGGTCAATTGAATCCGGTGCAGACTTGGATTTGAGGACAAATCCTTTTGAAGAGGAGGGGATGATGGAGATTCAGTTAGCAAGTTATATCAAGATATTTCAAGAAGATTTGTTGAAGATATTATAGAAGATTTGATATATCTTGATAAGATTTGATTTAGTTTTAATTTGATTTGATTTGATTTCTAGATTTGTTATATTTGATTTTTAACAAGATTTGATTTCCTAGTTAGATTAGGTTTAGAGATTTGATTTTCTCCCTATAAATAGGGTTTCATATTTTCATTGTAATTCAGTTTTCAGTTCAATAATAATTTTGTGAGTTATTTCTCCAATCCTGAAAACTCATGAATTTCTGTGGATTACCTTGAAATTCAAACCTGACTTATCAATCGAACTTACACATTCGATTGTGGTGTCTTCTACTGTTCTGCGTCATTAGTTCTTCAACTTCTTGGGGCGTATATGAGATTATTCTGGAATACGTCATTTGAAGGGTCGAATTAGGGTTGTTGAACGTCCATCCGTTCATTGTTTCCATTTCCAATTCCGTTCGAGTCATTTCCGCGTCGTGTCTACTCTTGTTCTTGGGCTGCGATCTAAACCTTCCGGCGAGGATCGTATCAACATCGACCCTCTGTTCTCCTCGGCGATGAGGAGCTTAAGCCATCGATGGCGAGGCTCTGACTTGGACTAATTTTAGTATCTCGTTGGCCTTGGTGAGCCGGTCTCTTGGGCTTGTACGGGCCAATCTGTCTACTGGGCCTGGGTCTCGTGGGCCTGGCCCCAACAATAGCCCCTTTTGGTTGCAGGGTCTATCCGGGATAGGCCATGGAATCAAAACTATGGGTTAAGATTCGCTGCAGATTGCGGAATTTCGAGGCGTCCAAGAGATGATCCTCGGGCCCAGAAGGTACTTCCAGAGAGAGTAGCTTCAATAGGAAGTAGTCGGGATACTACCTCTGATTGGTACTAGGGATCCTTTGGAACGCGAGCGTACGATCGTGCGGGAAACACCGGGGTGTTCTCCGTGGGCCAATGCATGAGTCCGGGGGTCACGTGTGTTAGAATCATTCCGGGGAATGTTCTCTTGCATGGAGCGATACTCTCATGCGTGCACTCTGTTTTAGTTACAACGGATCGCTAGACACCTGGTGAGTTCCCGAGGGGAGGCCTCACATTCCCGTTGATGGTGTTGATCGCGTTATAGTTCTCCCTGTTGCAGGATTTCCCTTGTCGGGTCGCACCTGAGGAGCTAAATGCCTCGATGTCGAGGCTTGAAGCGTCTCGATATCAATCTCACTTTTGATTTTGCCGCCCTTGGAGTGGCACGATCGTAATTTGGGCCAACTCCGGGGGCAAAGTCCGGGATGTGAACGGTTTTTCGCATAAATACTCGCATAACTCCTCATATCCTCATTTTTGCACTTCCGAGCTCTCAATTTCTTCCTTCGATCGTTGTTATTCCAGCGGGTGAGTTTCCTCCGACAATTGTTCCGGCGACTGTGGCTGCTTTTATCGCTCTCTTCATTGTTCCGCTTGCTGCTTCTCGATCTATCAGGTAAGCCTTGTGGTTTCTTCGCCTTTCGCCAGTTCTTAACTTCGTTTTCTTTCGTCAAATGTGCCCATGTTCTTGCTGAGTTTATGCGCGATGATTTTGCGAACTGCCCCTTAGTTATGATTCATAGTTCCTCACGTTTGTTGTTGTGGTTTCACAATGTGTGTGAGTGTTTCTTTAATCTTGGATTTATGGACGTCTGCCGTTATTTTGATTTGAACTGTCGTGCATGCCATTAGGTGCGTTAGGTTTTTAGGGTGCGTGAGTGATTCGACGTCAATTTGGTTGTTCTGCGATGCATGCCCCTTGATCGGGTTGTTTTGAGTTTTGCGGGAGATGTTGTTAAGATTCTGTGTTCGTGCGGCGTTCTTTATCCTGATTGCGTGAATTTAGTTTCTGTCGGTTGCATGGATGGGTCGGTGAGCGTGTCTGTTCGTGTTGGATCTTTTGGTTATGAGGTCTTTTCCCTCTCGTTCCTTGCGTGCGTATTTTTGATTGCGTTTTTTCCATTCCTTGCTTTGCGGGGGACCTCTTTCTTTGCCAATTTTCGTTTGGACTTTCTGTGATTACAGTTACCATGGCTAATTCGCCTGTTGAGATCTAGGAGGAGCTGTCTTCTTCTTCGGGTTCTACCGAGGCAAAGGTTAGGCGATCTCCGCGACAAGAGGCTGCCTCCTCAGTCTCGGGAGAGGTTCGGTTTCGAGGTGCGCCGCCCGTCCTGGACCTCGACCTCAAAGAGATTTCCGAGGAGGAGGGTGCCACCGAGGAGAGCGAGGGCAGCAGCGACTCTTTCACTCCTATAGTGATTGACAAGTCTTTCATTCGGAAGGACCAGGTCAATCCCGACGATCTTGTGCGTACGACGGCGTCCCTCGCCACCGAGGACGCTGTGACTAGGAGTTCGAAGGCGGTGGCATGCCACAAGATGGCTTTCACGCTACCTCGTCCCGAGGAAAGATGTTGTAGACCTCCTCACCTCGATGACGTGGCATTCTACCTCCCAGTGCTTAAGTATGGGATTGGGCGGCCCCTTCATGCATGGTTTCGGGCTGTTCTGTATTCATATGGATTGGCCCCTTTTCAGTTTGCTCCCATTAGCTGGTGTCACATGCTAGGGACGCTTCTTGTGTTCTATGATGCCGGGCTAGGGTACCCGACCCTTCGTGAATGGCACTATTTATACAGGCTGGTTCGGTACGAAGCCGGCTACTACTTTTTATCGAAAAGAGACTCTTTGGCCGAGGCAATGATAACAAATTGCAAGCAGAACACCCCTGGTTGGAAGAATCAATGGGTGTGGCTACCAATGAATCATGCTGACCCGGAGTGTTTATCCGAGGGGGCGTTCCCATAAGTGCGATTATTTTCTAAGTGCATGGGTCGATATCATAGTCTTCGGTTACTTACTGACGCCTTCGTGTTTTGCAGGATATAAGTAGACGGTCCTTACTGGTGAGGAGGAGAGTCGGATCGACATTGCCTTTTCAAGGGAGGATCGTAAGTTCTCTTCGGTCAAAGGCAAGAGAAGCGTTGGGGCCAAGTTTTGGATCAACGAGCGCGGCCAGAAGGAGAGGTTACCTGCGGACATGGCTGGGTTGACACCTGCTGATCTACTGGCAGCAATGAACGCGCGGAAGCGCCCGAGGGAGGTCTCCTCGTCTACACCGACTGCCAAGGGACCTTCGTCGAAGAGGTTGGCTGTCGAGACTCCGAGGGCCTCACCCGTCGTACCAACTACCAGTCCTATCACTACCGAGCCGGTCGACAAGGCCGCTGCCACTGGGGGTTCGGCTACGGGCCTTCCACCGACTCCTCCGGTCCAGCCAGCTAGGGCAGCTTCTCCCCTGCCTAAAAGTGTTAGGGAGGAAAGGAGGAGGAAAAGGGCTCGCGATGCTAGCGCGGACTCTAGGGCTCGGTCAGGGTCGACCGGGTAGCCGAAGGACCTCGATTTGGTACTGGTCGGTTCGAGGCCGATGAGCATCGCCTCTTCGTCGGCTGCCTATGTCGTTCACGTGAAGAAGGTGCTTGACGGGGATATCCAGGCTGCGAACTTCGATAGCGAGTACGCAAGGGAGAACTTTGAGATGCAGAAAGACCTGCAGAAGGTGCGTGTTCATGTATAATTGCGAGTCGGTAGGGTGTTTCTACGTCTCGTCATTCTCCTAACTTGCTCTGAATTTATTATGCAGACCACTCGGAAATTTGTGTCTACTCTGAGAAGCTGATCAAATCCCTGGATTCGGCAAGTGAAGGATTGGGTCAGTCAAGGAAGGAGCTGCAGGCCGAGAGCGATAAGAGGGCCGACTTGGCTGACAAACTCGATTCGGTTTCTGGGGAGCTTAAAGACTCGCAGCTCACTTGTCAGAAGTGGAAGGACAAGTACGAGGAGCTGAAAAAAGAAAGGGTGGAGCTCTCCCGTCGGTGCAAGGGCTTGGAGGAGGAATTGAGGGCCTCGGCATCGAGGTTCGAGGATTCCCAGCGCAAGACCGAGATGGAGCTGGAATCCTATAAATGCCGGTTCCATAAGAGTCAGGAGGACCAGCTGCGGGAGCAAAAAAAACATGAGGCAGAGGTGGAGGCGCTGAAGAAGGGCGACAGGGTGGATTTTGGAGGGGTTGTAGCGAACCTGGGCTTAAAACCGACGTTCGACCTCCTTGTGAAGATGGTGACTGGATCTATCTGTGCCTTGGTCGGGCGTAGGTGTCCGGAGTTCAACCTCGACCATATTACGCGCCCCCTATGCCTCCGCCTCCGCCTCCGCCAACTGATTCTAGCAAGGGTCGACTCGATGTCGAGCAGCATGAGGTTAAGAAGGGGCCGGTCCGCCTCGAGCCAATCCTGGATATTGTGGTGGAAAGGAGCCAGGAAGAGAAGGAAGCTGACAGTTTCATCATTGATGGAGGAGATGGAGAGGCTCAGAAAAAGGTGGACGAGGATGCAGCTGCATGAAGATTGTTCTTTTAGTAGTTTTTTCTTTTTGCTTGTAATAGACTCATGATACACTTCATTTGTACTTCAATGTTTTTTGCTTTTTGATATCTTCGGGATGATCGTTTATTGCTTATTTCGCGTTGCTACTGTCTCTTGATGCCTTTGCCTCGTTGTATGTTGTTTGCTTGGTGTTTGAGTGTTTGTTTCGTGCGTTAGCTTAAAAGGATTTCTTTTATATCCTCGGCCGGACTAGACGTGTCGGTATAGAGGAGTGTTGATGGTCGACATCGAGCAACTGAGCTTCTCGGAGCCGACCCTCTTACTTAGCTGCGAAACAAGCGGTAGGTGGTCAGGCTAGACATCGCCCCTCCGACGCTCAAGTTAGTAAAGGTGTTGTGAATAAATAATGATAAAACGAAATATAAAGATAAGGTAGAAATACGTGTATCTGTGTACTAATGGTAGTACTTCTTTAAGTGTTTGATATTCCAATTGTTCTGCACCCTTCTTCCTTCCAATGTTTCAAGCTGGTAAGACCCGTGCCCTATTACTCTGGTCACTCGACAAGGGCCTTCCCAGTTAGGGGCTAGCTTTCCTGCTCCGGACTCTTTCGTGTTTTGGAAAACTCTTCTTATGACTAGGTCTTTTTCTTGGAAGCTTCTGAGTTTTAAAATCTTATTGTAGAACCTTTCTACTTGAAGCCGTCGTCAGGAGGCCTTTTCCGCGGCATTATTTCGTACCTCGTCCATGAGCTCGAGATTTTCTGTCTCGTCTGCGAACTCTACCCTCGGACTACGGGCGATGACCTCGACTGGTGCTATGGCCTCAACCCCGCATGCCAATGAGAAGGGTGTAGCCCCGGTGGCGGTCCTCTGCGTGGTTCGATAGGACCAAAGAACAGTGGGGAGTTCTTCTACCCACCCAGACCCGTGTGGGCTCAACTTCTTCTTTAAGGTTGCAACTACTGTCTTGTTGGTGGATTCGGCTAGGCCGTTTGCTTCGGGATACCGGGGTGTAGAGAACACCAGCTTTATCCCGTAGTTGTTGCAGAAGGTTTGCATTCTTTTGCCGGCAAACTGCCGTCCGTTGTCAGTGCGTATTTCCTTAGGGATTCCAAAACGGCACAGAATGTGTCTCCATAGGAACTTGATGACCTCTAAATCCCGGGTTTTTCCTAAGGCTTCACCTTCCACCCACTTGGTGAAATAGTCTGTCACCATGAGGATGTGATCTTTCTGCCCGGTTCCTTTTGGGAGTGGCCCTACTAGGTCCATCCCCCACACCATGAATGGCCACGGGGTGATTGAAGCGTGGAGTGGCTCCGCGCTTTTATGGGTTGATGCTTCAAAGCGTTGGCAACTATCGCATCTTTTGACATGATTGACCGCGTCCTTCTTCAGAGTGGGCCAGTAGAATCCGATCGTGATTATTTTGTGAAACAATGACCGAGCCCCGGTGTGGTTCCTGCAGTCACCTTCATGTACCTCTGTGAGTACTTCTTCGACTTCAGGGGAGGTGATACACCGGAGGAGTGGTCCTCCAAGCGACTGTCGATACAGCTTACCATTGATTAGGGTGAACCGAGCGGCCATTCTCTCGATCTAGGTCATGTCATTCTTATCCCCGTTTGGAGGCTTGATAAAGCTGTAAAAATACAGCAGCAAATAAATTTATAGACCCAAAGGAATGTCGAACCCACAGGGATAGTGCGACGAAATTATCTCATGTACTGGCATAGTTTATCTATTCTTTGTTTGAGAAATCCAAAGTTTGAATAGGGTTTTTGTTTTCAAAACAGAAAGTAACTTGAGAATAAAATTCAATAATAAAAAGCACAGATTCTAGGAAAATCAACCAATCCAATTCAACATGCATAAACAATCAATCCAAACCCAAAATAATTATTAAGGTGGGAAATCTGTTAAATTGGAATTAATTCCTTTGTTGGGCAGTTAAAACCTAGATTACTAGAAAGTGAATTTCACCTTTCAGTCTCAAGAACACAAACTAGTCAATCCCAATAAAGATACAGATTTGAAAACCCTACAACTAATTCTTCCTTTTGAGACAGAAAACAGTTGTATCAAAATTCTATTTTCCTATTATTAATTATCTCCTCTCGGTCTCAAATTAATAATTATAAACCTAATCCAATTTTCATCTCTCGATCCTTCAATTGAAAATAGATTTTAAAATCAAAACCATAGATTTTGAACCAATTAATTAGGGTTTACAATTAATTGAATTAACACATGCTAAAGAGGATGGAGAAACCCTAGAACCGGTTAAGGGCTCTAGCCTAACATAATTGAAATAAACATTGCAATAAATATAAATAAGCTTACTTGAATCATTAAAGAAATAGGAACCTTGAATGTCTTGAAAAACTCCAATGAATTCAGTAAAACAGAGAAAAAAAAGATAAAGAGAGATAAAGAGAGATATAATTTCGTGCCTAAGAGTTCATATTTATAGAGGGGGAAAAAGACCTAATTTGAGTATTGGGTAAAAATAGCAAAAACTGCCAAAACAGGCCAAAAACAGCCTTTTCGGACCTCCGTGTCGATCGA
>JAPKLW010001360.1:90841-109815 GCA_026898455.1 Plectranthus barbatus | reverse complement strand
GCCAAAACAGGCCAAAAACAGCCTTTTCGGACCTCCGTGTCGATCGATAGGCAGGCTGTCGATTGACACAACCATGCAGTCGAAATTCGGGCTGAAATTTGTGTCAATTCTGCAACTTTGACCTCTTTTTCGATCGACAGAAAGAATTTCGATCGACAAGAATGTTTTGACCTCTGTTTCGGTCGATACAAATCCTGTCTCTCGACACAGAAACATCTGTCGGTGCAGTCTCACAGTTTTGGCCATAACTTCCTCTCCCGAACTTCGATTGACCCAATTCCAGTTGCGTTAGAACATCATTTGTGGAAGAAGTCGTGATTGTTCCTTTGAACATCATTTGCTTTCGGTACGGATTTCCAATGAATTTGGCCTAAAACCTACAAAAATCACCCATCAAAAAGGCATAACACCCTCTGAAGTAGACTCATGCACAAAAATAAGTAAAAACATAACATAAAGCACTTGAAGCAATGGAGAAAAATATAGATAAGTGAGTATAAATATGAGCTTATCAAGGCTCCCCAGTCAAGTATCGGACGAGTGGGGCCCTCCAATCATCTCCGTCCTGACTGATAGGTGCGACACTGTTCTGGGCAACGATGGATGGTGCCAGTAGCCAGACCTCGGGTATTGGTCGGGTGCTCTGGGAGGAGCTGGTGGTAGCTAGACTTGCCAAGGCATCTGCCCAGGCGTTCGAATCTTGGGGAACGTGGCGGAGATCCCTCTCATCCATCTTCTCTCTCAATTTTTCGATCATGGAGTGATATAGTGTTAAGCGTTCCTCTTTTACGGCGTAAGTGCCATCTAACTGATTGACCACCAGTTGGGTATCACTCTCTGCACGAACCCTACGAGCCCCAAGTTCTAAGGCTAGCTGAACCCCTTGGATGAGTGCCTCATACTCGGCCTCGTTGTTTGTTGCTGGGAAGTCGAGTTGGATTGCTCGTTTGTAGTTGTCTCCATGTGGATCCGTCAGAACTACTTCGGCCCCGTTGCCGTGCACGTTGCTGGCTCCATCGATCTTTAGGGACCATATCTCGGCATCTTCATCGGCCTTTGTCATTTGTGCCACTTCACGCTTTGCCTTGAGTTGGAAATTCATAGAGAAATCAGCAACGAAATCAGCTAACACTTGCGACTTAATGGCGGTCCTTGGCTCGTATTGGATTCCATGGCCACCTACTTCGACGGCCCATTTGAGCAGTCTTCCAGATAGGTCGGGCTTTGACAGTATGGCTCTTATGGGATAGGCCGTAATCACCTTGATAGGGTTTGCCTCGAAGTATGGTTGCAGTTTTCGAGCGGCGTTTACGAGCGCCAACGCGAGCTTTTCCAGAGCGATGTATCGAGTTTCTGCATCTAGCAAGGACTTGCTGGCGTAGTGTACTGGGTTCTGTTTGCCATCCACCTCACGTACTAGGACAGCTCCGACCGCGTGGTCTGATATTGATAGATAGAGCAGTAGAGTTTCGCCGTCAACAGGCTTGGATAGTAACGGTGGGGTGGCTAGGTAGGCTTTTAGTTCTTCGAGTGCCTTGGCGCACTCCTCGGTCCACTCAAACCGCTTTCCCTTCCGTAACGTGTTGAAGAAGGAATGAGTCCTCTCAGAATAGCGTGATATGAAGCGACTAAGGGCTGCGAGGCGCCTGGTTAGCTTTTGTACTTCCTTTGGCGATTTCGGGTGCTCTATACTTTGGATGGCCCTGATTTGCGCTGGGTCTGCCTCTATTCCTCTCTGGGTCACTATATGACCAAGGAATTTGCCGGAGGACACTCCGAATGAGCACTTCGCCTAGTTCAGCTTCATGTTATACTGTTCTAAAGTTCGAAAGGCGTCCTCCAGATGAGCCACATGGTCTCGCGAACTGAGCGACTTGACGAGCATGTCGTCAATGTAGACTTCCATCGTCTTGCCGATCTTCTCCTTGAACATGGAGTTAACGATGCGTTGATATGTCGAGCCTGCGTTCTTCAGTCCGAAGGGCATCACCTTGTAACAATAGATGTCCTGGCTGGTAATAAAGGCGGTTTTCTCTTGATCGTCAGGGTGCATCTGGATCTGATTATACCCTGAGAATGCGTCCATAAAGCTTAGCAGCTCATGCCCCGCCGTTGCGTTAACTATGGCGTCAATGTGCGGTAGAGGGTAGGGTTCCTTCGGGCATGCCTTGTTCAGGTCAGTGAAATCGATGCAGACTCGATTCTTACCATTCTTCTTCTTGATGACTACCACATTGGCGAGCCAAGTGGGGTAGTGCACCTCTCGTACCGACCCTATATCAATGAGTTTCTGTACCTCCTCATTTATCGCTTGGTTTTTCTCCGCAGAGAATTTCCTTCACCGTTGTTGCACCGGCCTACAATGGGATCGACTTAGAGGCAATGTGTGATTACCGAAGGATCGATCCCGATCATGTCTCGATGAAACCAGGCGAATATGTGAACCTTGCCCCGAAGGAACTCCACAATGGCGTTCCTAACGTTGGTAGGAAGCTTCGCCCCTACGAAGGTGGTACGAGTCAGATCTGACTCGTCTATGGCCACCTCCTCGAGCTCTTCATCCTCGGGTCGAACGGTGGGGGACGGTGGCGAGCCATGCTACTGCGCACAGACAGCTCGAAAACTAGCATAGTAGCAATCCCTTGATGCCTTCTGCTCGCCCTTGATGGTCTGGATCCCCCAAGGAGTGGGGAACTTGAGCACCTGGTGATACGATGAGGGGACCGCTTTGAGCTCGTGAATCCAGGGTCTCCCCAAAATGGCATTGTGCGCAGAAATGACATCCACGACCTGGAATTTCACATCTAGGTTCAGGCCTCCGTTGAAACCATAGAGAGTCATGGTCACTGGTTCTATCTTGCTCATAAGGATCTGCATTTCCTTCAACGTCCTGAGGAACATAATGTTCGCAGAGCTGCCATTATCCACGAGCAGCCTCTTCACCTGGCAATTTGAGATCAAAAGCGATATCCCAAGCGCGTCATGGTGTGGATGGACGAGCCCCGGAATATCCTCGGTGGTGAAATCGATCGCATCATGCTGTTGCGCGGGGCTAATGTGATGGATCTCTTGATTAAGGACCCTACGGGCCCGCTTGGCTGCAGAGCGTGACCTTTCACTAATCTCCGACCCTCCAATGATGATGTGAATTGTTCGTTCAGCGGGTGGTGGTTTGTTCTGAGGTTTCGCGTTTCCTGCGGGGTTGGTCTGCCTGCCTCTTGTCCAGGTGTTTTTTCCTTTGTTAGTCAGGTATTCGGTAAGGAAACCATTCTTTAGTAGTTCAAGGACTTCTAGACGTAAGGCTTGACATTCTTTGGTCTTATGGCCGTGGTCATTATGAAAGCCACAGAATTTATTCACGTCTCGTGTCTTGGGATCGGACTTTATTTTGGCTGGCCACTTCACAGCGCCACCGAGCCCCTTGAGCACATTATTAACCAAATAGTTTTGGTCGATACAGAGGTTATAAGGTACTTCACCGACTTGCGGGGTACGAGTGTATGGATGATTGTGCCGAGACTGACGCTTGTTTCTGTAGTCTTTCTGATCCACATACCTCGAACTTGAGGAGCTTACCCTCGGTCGATCGTCTCGATGCCGATTAGCAAGCTCGTAAGCCTTTTGCTCGTTCAGACGCGCGACGCGATTTGGTTCTTCCTCCTCCCAGTTAATTTCCGCCCATGCCTGCGAGAGAACCGAATCTATGTCGTAGCAAGGGTGGCTAGTTAGGTCACGATAGAGCTTCGATGACACATCCAAATCGTTCTTGAAGGCGAAGACAGCGGTGAGGGGCGGACAGTTCGGTATCAAGGCTAGCTCCTGGTTGAAACTGTAACGCCCCCTGTTCGCCTTCCCAAACTTAGGGTGCGCTACAGTGGGTTGGGTGATTTAAACAGCGGAAGATTAAGATATTCAAACAAAAATAAGGGTTCAAGCCCGATCGGTTCAACATACATAATTGAAATAACGGTGTCTGTAATGAGGCAAACAAACCTCGCTGCCATAGTGTACGAATGATAACGATAATAAAGAGTTTGGTTTCTCAGACAATTATTCCAAACTGGGAAGGAAAATAGATTCAGAGTTTCATGCAGCGGAGAGTTACGCAGTGGAGACATGCATATGAAGATGCATGTCTCAGGATCAAGTTCTTATTGGGATAATCCTGCCCTCGACACCGCTACATCCGCATCACTGCCACTAACCTGCACATTTTAGAAATAATGCACAGGGGCTGAGTACAACGTACCCCGTGAGGACATGACCCGAAAACAAATGATACCTGATTAAATATGAATGCTATGCCACACACAAATAAACCACGAGGTTTTAGAAAACATTTGCCCGTGTTTTATTTCAAAACATTTTGCACTGTACAATTTTTCTCACAAAGGAAGACATATCTGTTTTAACGTTGTGTGACTGGAAGTTGGCCGACTTCCAAGTCACGATGAACAGTTGGGAATGGCGAACCATACGGCCCACTGTCACCATTTAGTGCACTGGTCTCAGAACTCACCGCATTGAGACCCGATCGATTTAGGACACAGAATGTGTCTCTCCTTATCTCTCCGAAGGTATCAATACTCCATTGAGTGACCAAGTCTGAGCTTGACTCAAGACAATAGAGGAATCAATGCCCCTAGAGTTTAAGAGTCGTAGCTCAGGGTTCTTTCGAAACCTGGTTCAGTTCTCGTTAAACCCAATCTCCTTGGTCAACTCGGTTGACCAGAGGAACAGATACGAATTCAAAATAGTTTGGCATAGTCAATCAGTTAAAATCAATTCAATTTGCATGCTTTTCAAAAGTAAGGCTTATAGCCCAAAATCAAGCAAAAATAGGAATAAAATCGTCCCCACCTCAAATGCTTACAGATACGGCGCAAGTAAGTTGATTTGTGATTGAAAAGCTCTCCGGTTACCCTGTGTTTCCTTCAATTGACAACACAGGAGAATACAACAAATCAGGCGAATTTCCTAGGGTCTAAATAATATTATCCTAGTTGGTGCTATACGTAAGTCCAAGGTTCGACAACTGTCTAATCGACTGACCGACTGACACGGACTCCCAATCAATAAGCGATATAAGTCAAGGTATGCATATAACTTATTTATATATGTTTATTCATGTTAAACATTCCATGGTTATCAGATTAATCCAATCAAAGCACGTATAAATATTAAACGTCTAAACTCAAATCAACAAGGTATTAATTAACTCGAACTAATTTTTCGTTTAAATACGTACTGAACCTAATTATGTAATTCACAGAAACGCCCTACGTACGATCTCAAGGACTCTCCCCTCTTTATGCGTATGTTGTTGAGTGCATCGTGGTGCTTGGCTACGCGTCGATAGTTGGAGTACTGCTTCCTGAAGGCCATGTGGAGCTCATAGAATGTTGAGAAGGTGCTCCTCGGTAGGTTGACGAACCACTGGAGGGCTGGTCCAGTCAGACTCGCTCCGAAGCTCTTGCACATGCAAGCCTTGCGAAGGTCGCCTGAGATTGAGGTAGTCAACATCTTCTGCTTGTAGAGGGCTATGTGATCCTCCGGGTCAGTCGTTCCATCGTATAATTGGAACGAAGGTGGCACGAACCTCGCCGGGATATCTATGTTGGTGATGTCAGGCGTAAAAGGTGAATCGGCATAGCTGTCACGTGGTATCAACATGTCCGGGGGAATTACCCCTGGGATGCGGCAGATGAGCTTCTCGAAATTGGCCATTCGTGCTTCAAGACGCCTCTCATACTCGCTTCGAGGCTGCTCGGTGGCGAGGCGCTCAGTCGGCCGATAGGTCGTCGCTCCTGAAGGCCTACGCCCGAGATCCGATCCCGCGGGCGTGTCAAGGTCAATTGCGCCATCCAAGTCATGGGCCAGGTTCTTGCGAGGATCGGTTGGTTTCTCGCCGTCAGGTGGCTCCTCGACGATGGGCTGGTTCTTGAGCGTATTCTCCTAGCGTAGCTGATCGTTCTCCCTCCGCAGGGCATGGTTAGTGGCGTGTAACTCCATGATCCTGGAGTCCGTATCTTTTGCGCGACGCCAGTTTTCTTCTGATTCCTCGGCCAGTCGCGCGAGGATCGTGTTCAACATCTCCGGTGGAACGACCTGGGCGCTGCTGGTCTGCCGCACCAGCTCGTACACAGGGACCAGGTCCCCGCTCCGGGAGGTCCGGACGAATGCGCCCCAGTCGCTTTCTTGGTTTGATTTCCAGTTTTCTCATTGCCACCTGCCATTGAATCAAAACGCAAAATAGTCCCAAGGGCCCCACGGTGGGCGCCAATTGTTGAGGTTCGATTTTGTGAGAAATCGGAGCCCTTAGAACTTTATTAGAAAACAACAAATTGCAATGATACAAACAAGAAACAAACGATGAATAAATGATAAATAACGATAAAAAATGGGTAGCCGGGCGCATAAACCAAATAATGAGCGTGAGAATACAACTGGATCTCTCTAAAAAACGACAGAGTTTCAGCCAGAGCTTATATAACAAAAAACGATGATAAAAAATGAGCTTTCTGCCTCTATTTATAGACAGGATAGAGGCAGTCCGGTCAGAGCTAACCCTAGGCGTCGAGCTGCAATGGCTCGCCGCAAATCTCGGGGCAGTTCTGGGTTTTTCGGGGGTGGTTAGGACTTCAACGGTCGAGCGCCGCCAGCTGATTAGGGTTCCTCTTCTTGGAGCATCTCGACATCGACCTTCTGTTCTCCTCGGCGATGAGGAGCTTAAGCCATCGATGGCGAAGCTCTGACTTGGACTAATTTTAGTATCTCGTTGGCCTTGGTGAGCCGGTCTCTTGGGCTTGTACGGGCCGATCTGTCTACTGAGCCTGGGTCTCGTGGGCCTGGCCCCAAACAGAGATCATTTGTATAAAATGTTTGATAATGATTCTAACCAACGTAAATTTAGTTGGAGCCAAGACTAAAAAAGTACCTAGACATCCATAAGAGTTTACCTAAATTCAAACTTCAATAAAAATGGGTTAATGATTATATAAAAGTTATCGTAGGAGATTTTGTGAAATAATAGAGCTTAACGAAATTCTAGTAGACTAGCGCCGGAAAAATATATATATATTTCTATGAAAATAAGTTCAAAGTACAATATAGTTAGCTACATAAAATAAAACAAGGTGTGTCAGAACTTAAAGCATATTTTATGATAAATAAAATCTATTTACACTAGTACACAAAAATTGTAGCACAAATACTAGGTTGTGGTCTGAACCTTAAAGACCATGTCCCATATCTGGAAGCGTAACTCCTTTGATTATTGCGCGAAATGCAGAGATTCTGAGAATGTGTGTATGAGTAATTTAAAAGCCTTTTAGAGATATCTCGATTAAGATGAATACTCTTAAGGGATTTTGAATTGGGCTTCTAAGGAGATTTCCTCCATCCGATATTAAGTCATAATATATTAAATTATTTTAACTCATAACAAATAATTTCATTCAAGTGCTCTGCTGAGAGCGCATATAACCAAGATATTTCGAAATTCTCCGTGAGTTTAAATAAATATATTTATATTATAAAAATAAAAATCATTAAAACTCTATAAACCTCTATGTTTAAAAATAATAAACTAGATAATTAAACATCTCTATTTCTTTTTTAGTTTACTGGAAATTAGTATATATCACGGGAAGTTCCGATTGCATATAATGGTTAATGCATTGACTATTTCTTTTGGTTAAATTTAACATAAACAAAAGGCTAATGCTAGTTAGAAAAATATTATTAAAAAAAAAAAACATGTTGATTTTTTGGGTGAAGATTAAATTCCACCAACTAAAAAAAATGCTCAACACAATGATTGCACCATTGAACTTCAACATAAAATGATGGATAAATATTATTTTACAACAATAACTGCAAGTGATGTATAAATGTGTTATGTGTGTTGTTTGATGCTTGATTATTTATGACTGCTCTTGTTGGGCCTTTGGATTCTGGATCAGTTGGTTCTCTTTTGGACTAATTAGAGTAAAAGAATTAGGGTTGTAAAATTAATGAGTCTCATATACTTTTTAAAAGTTTTAAAAATGGAGGGTATGGAAATTTCAATTGACCCTAATTCGGACCCAACTAATTTAAGTGTTTTATTTGTATTTAAAAGATTATTGATTCGAGCTTCAATGGTAATTATGGATGTTAATTGGCCAACGTTTTGGTTTTCGGGTCAGCCCTATCGAGTTGCGTGTTATTAGGTTCGAGCTCAGTCGAGTTGAAATTCTTTCAAGTTATAAATAATTGACCATAACCCTAACCCATCAGTTTCTGGGCTAGCCCGTCAGGTTGACGAGTTTACAGATTATTTTTTATTTATACTATCATTTTAATATTTTTTCATGTCATTAAATATTTTCTCAATTTAATCATCTTTAAAATAATAAAATGCGTACAAAGTATTTATTTTATCATAAAAACTCGAAATACATCACAATCATTATATATTCATACATTTAAATATTAAAAATATATTATTATATTATTTTATCAATATTTAAATATATTTTAACTTCACGATTAAAGTTTTTAAGAATCTAATTATCTATTATAAATTATTTATATTATGTAACTTAAAAAATTTAATTAAAAAATATGAGAATGAATAATACAAGTAAGTTTTTTAATATAATTTTGATAAAAAATTTTAATAAAAAATTAATCTGGTTAATTCGTCGATTTCGGGGTAAGCCCTATCGAGTTTTGAATTATTTGGTTAAAAAAAATTTCAGGCTAAAATATCTCATTCCTAACCCGTATTTTAATTTGATTAATCGGGTTAATCTACGAGTTTCTAGCTAAATTAACCTTTCTAATGATAACATTTAAGTGGATGAAATTTAAATTTATGCATTCTGTTTTTTTTAAATAACTTTAGTACCATCAAAATAAAAGTATTGGCTATTATGAATTAGTTATTTTACTAGAAACTAAATCCTCTATTTTTTAGATGGGTGTCTATATTCAAGGAACACACCTTCATCAGCTTTGGTAAAAAAGACATTCAGTTTCGACTTGCCATTATTGTGAACATAACATGGTAAACCAAAAGTACGAAGATGAGCTAAGGAGGGCTTATGACTATGATATATCTCGTATGGGGTCTTTTAAAGTCTATCACTGATGCCGTTTTGATTTTGAGTATAACACACGTCATCAATGTTTTGTCCCAAAACACCTCACCCAAGCTGGTCTCAGCCAGCATAGTTCAGACTGCTTCCTTCAGCGTTCAATTTCTACGTTCTGCAAGGTCATTCTGCTGCGGAGTTTTTGGAGTTGATTGCTCATGCCCGATGTCAGCTTCCGTCCAGAAATCCATCAGAGGCCCGTTGCAAAATTCTATCCCATTATCTGATCTGATCCTCTTGACTGTAACCTCTTTTTGGTTCTGGACTCGCATGATCAGCTCTAGTAGTATTATCTTCACTTTATCCTTGGGCTTGAGAAGCTTAATCCAAGTATAGCGCGAGTAGTCATCTATGACTACTAGTGAGAGTCCCTTTTTTCCAACGGTTGGGAGAGTTACAGGATCGATGATCACTGTAAAATTCTACAGATTAATTACAGAAAAGTGACAAATAAATTTATAAGAGTACCCTTAGATTGTCGAACCCAGAGGAATTGTGTAACGAAATTATTTCTTGTACTAGCCACGATACTTAGATCTATTGTTTGAGTCAACAGAATTCAGGGTTTTGCTTTAAAAAGTAAAGATAGCAATGCGGAAAATTAAAGAGTTTGAGAAATCAAATTAAAAGGACACAGACTCTAGGGCGAACTATCAATTAGAATACATGTACATTGATTAACTTGCATTAGTGGGAAATCATAATATACTATAATTTCTTGGTCAGATAATTATAGCCTAGGTTACTAGTATGTGAATGTATATGCTTTGTCGACCTCAATAACACAGTACTAATCAACCTTTTATAACTCCACAGATTAAACCCTACAATTACTATCTTCCCCTAGGATAGATATTCTAATTGTATTCGCATTCCTTTTCCTATTATTAATTTTCTCATTTCAGTCCTTCAATTAACAACTATAAACCTAGAATTAATTCTATCTTTCGATCTGATTAATTCTAAATCCTAATAATTAAAACATGAATTCGAAACCAAGCAATTTATTGTTAATCAATTAAATGTGCATTTGATTGATATTCGTTGCTCTAGAACTCGCTAGGGTTTCTAGCCACACATCGCAGATAGAAAACCAAAAGAAAACATATTATTAAAGTGCATAAAAATAACTTACAAAAATAAAGGTTCATATTGGAAAATAAAGAATGTTGAATGCTTCAAAGGTCCAAGGCTGAATGAAATATAAAATATGATAAAGGATGATAAAAGATCAATAAAACTCGAAATTACTAGCTATTTATAGGAGTGTATGTGTATCCTATCAAGTCTAGGGCTGAAGATCTGATTTGATTCGAATTTTATAAAAAATCGCCAGATTTTCCCGCGCGTCGATCGAGGTGGCTCGGCATCGATCGACATGCGTGTCTTTGATCGATGCAAAAACCTGCATACAAATTATAGCATAGGACAAATAAATTTATAGACAACCCAAGGGTTGGTCGATCCCACAGAGATAGTGCAACGAGGGTGAATCATGTACTGAATATGGTTTTCAAAACTTTTGTTTGGGCAAATCAAACTTTGAGGGTTTTGGGTTTCAAACCAGTTAAAGGGTTTGAATTATTGAATCAAAACATGCATCACAGATGGAGAAACCCTAGAATCTGTTTAGGGTTCTAGGCTAACATATTAAAGAAAAACATTGCAAGGAAAAATAAAAATTGCATTAAAACTAAATAAAAATTAAAGAGGAATTCTGACAAAAACTAAAGTAAAGAAAACAGAAAATTTAAAGATAGAATTTGCAACCAAAAGAGCTTGACAACCCTAATTCTGAGCTAATTATGAGTTTATATAGTGGTAGGGCTAAGGCTTTGGATGGTATGTTGGCTCCAAAATTCGTCCACATCTCAATTTGGTATCTTCCTTCCTTCACAACTTCAACACATGAGGGATTTTGGTCTTCAGATTGCGCATCTCGACCGGGATACAGGCTGCCACGGCCAGGCCATGTCTTTTCCACCACGGTCGGGTTGTCTTCCAACTCGGTCGAAACAGACAGCTACTCTTGGCGACTTTCTTCATCTTCTTAGCCAATTCTTCATTTTTCTTCATTTTTCCTGCATAATCATCCACCACAAGCATAATACCGTCCACTATACACTCATGCTCAATTTATTCAATAAAACTAACAAAAACTCATGAAAGAAGAGAAAAACAATGCGATAAGAAAGTAGAAAAACAAGCTTATCAAACCCCCAAACTTAAACACTTGATTGTCCTCAATCAACAAAAGAAAGAATCAAAGCTCAAATAGAGGAGTAGTGCAATGCCTCACAAGATTCATCACATTCAAACTCGAAAATCCACAAGACATCAACACTTTTGAAAAAATCAGAAAATCTGTAAACTATGGAAGACTCACATGGGAAGTGTTTCGCTCATTCACTCAAGTTCTACCATAGGCTTGCAAATATTCTAAATCTCCACTGCATTCATGTGCACACAAGTCTAAGATCGGAAAAGACTTTATTCAAGGTTGTAATGTAGGCTTTTTAGTGAAAGGTAGGGAAATATTTGGCCAAGTGACTAGAATCAATTGAGTTGATCACTCTCAACAAATCAAAACCACTTTCTATTGATTTCCACCCATCTCCTATAATATTCAACACAACCCATGACTCTTTTATTTTTATTTTTTTTTCTTCACATATCCTTTTATGCTCTAAACAATTTTGATTATACATTTGAGCTTATAAGGATTAAACACAACAACTATTTATTTTCTTTTTTCTTTTTTTCTAGAGCCCAACCTTATCTTTTGCTTTTACCCTCCTAATAATATCTTATCATTCCTCAAACAAATCCCAACCCACTCTCATAGACAAGAGTTGACTCCCCTATTTATTTCCAACTCATAGACAAAGAAAGAAAATATCATAGGCTCAAAAGGGCTGACTAGGGATAATATTTAATTAGGACAGTGTATGAGAAAATAGGTTAAACAAAGACGGCCTAAAATCACTTCCTAAACCTGTGCACACTAGCAGTCTTGAAAAAGAAACAGAGCAAGTTCTAGAGAAACTCAAAATTGCAGACACACTCACAATCGAAATTCAGGCTCAAAAACTCACACTTACACTACAAGAAAAAGGTTAATAGACTACACATAATGGACAACACGAAAATTAAGTAGTGTAGTCTAAATCGTAATAGACAACGCGAAGTTGAAGGCGCGTAGTCTATTGAAAGGGCGCTAATAGACAACGCGGCTTTCCACGTCGTCTATAACGCGGCTTTCCGCGTCGTCCGACGTGGTTTGCCGCGTTGTCTATTATTATGCATGCTTTAATAGACGACGCGGTGGTGTGCGTCGTCTATATTGATATAGACGACTCACACCTCGTCTATATATATATATATATATATATATATATAATTTTGTGATAAAATTAATCTCAATGTCATTTAATTGAGTAATTTACATAACTGTCATTAATTTATTATTTTTTGAATTCCCCTTACTAAAAACCTACTGCATTTCGTGTTTCATATTCCGTAGTGACCATTTTTGTCCACATTTAATATTTTTTGATATTTTGTGTCTACAAATTTAATATTTTGACATATGTAAATAAACCCCATTTAGTTTACCCCAATTTCACGTAGCCCTATTCCTTTCCCCCCTATCTCGATCGACCGCCGCACTCCCTATCCCGCCGGAGTCCCTGCCCCGCCGCACTCCTTGCCTCGCTGCACTCCCGCTGTTGTATCTGACTGCCTCGTCGCTCGCCACTTGCCGCTCGCCGCTCGCCGCTTGCCGCTCCCTGCAGGCCCCCGCCCGCCGCTGTTTCTCCCTGCCGCCCCGCCGAAACAGCTAGCCAGTTCCTCTTCGCTTCATTAATTTCAGATTCCAGGTGCCGAACTGCCTCACTCAGTCTGCTTATTCATGTATCAATTTCATGGTTTATTTGATCTATGTTTTTTTTTCTTTTTGCCATGCTTGGGACAGTACAACTCTTATTCATACATATTCCAGGCTACAAAATATTCAAGGCTTTGGGTCTGTGATAAGGTTTTGATTGTCGGTATCTTTAACCAGCATAATTGAATCAACAATAATTAACCAGAGAATTTTTTGATCAGCTGTAGACTGCATGTCTGCATTATATGTGCCCAAAACATTAAATTATATAGTAACTGTATGCTGGAGTTTACCGGCTTATTTTATTATGATCGTGTTATCATTACTTACCATGTGAATTTCATTTATACATATCTTATCTTATGCATGCCTTGAATAGCTATGAGAGGAAATAATTGAGAAAATTACATATTTTCTAAGGTGGAACCCAATCCTTAAGTTGGGTGGTCACTATTTTCCCTTGCTTCATGTTCATTAATCATTTTCTGCTCTGGCTAAAACATCATGTGCTTTAATTAGAAGCCATAATCTAGATTCTTGAATATTTGACTGCTATGCATATATTCTTCATTTTTTTTATATGGTTTCTGATGATAGAAAAGCTTGTCTGATTCTCACTATTAAGATCTAAGAAGTATTCTAGTCCTTCAAGTATAATTACGAATTAACTTATGCAACTAATAATATTAATTTGACTTTGGGGAGTGTGGAGAATGGAGGGAGGTGGGTGGAGATTTAAATGAAGGAAGGAAGAGAAGGATTAGGAAACGCGATTTCCAGCTTTTTCATAATTGAGTGGTTGCATCTAATTATCACTCAACACCTACTTAGCTTATATATTTCATAAGATGAAACTACATTTTGGGTTGCTTAACTACATCTTTTTTTTAAAATATATTTTATCTATTATCTAATTTTTAATATAAATATATTTATTTAAATTCACAATCCAAATATCCACAAAAAATTTTGAATTTATATAAAAAAAATACTTAACAGCTGATAAGAAAAAATACTAAGAAAAGAATAAGTAAAGAAAAAAGAGTAGTGTAGAAGTGGGTGGTTTGATAATTCACAGTAGAAAGATGATGGGGTTGGGGTGGGGCCTACCAATCTTTTGCTTTTGCTTTCCCCTTTACTGAAACAAAAAAAAAAAAAAATTACAAAACCTGTAATTGTTACTTATATTTGAGATCTCATTCATCGAAACTCACCCAGGCACCACCACTTTTCCTAAATGCTCCACCACCTCATTTTATATAATTATTATTATTATTATATATTAATGTTGAACGAGATATTCTCTAGCATAACCCTTTAATAAATTAGTTATGAATTTAGTTGGTATTAGAAATTTGTATTTGAAAATATCTCCACAACTGTTATAAAACAATTATGAAAGACATTATTGATGATATTCGTGATTCTATTCCATCGACAGATATGGTAATTTAAATATGTCAATTTATTACCAAATTTTGAATTCAGTTCTAACTCATTAGCTTATTAATAAATTGTAGTTTTTTATTGTGTTTGTGCTACTATTTTTATTAGTTTAATGCAGAAAAGTATAGCACACGTGAAATCAATGAAGTTCGTACAGAATGGTGTGAAATTGTTGAGCTTTATATGAGATCAAGTATGGCAATATGAATGATGACTTCTCTTTGAAATTGATAATTAAAGTATTTACTGCCCTTGTGTTCATATTGATTTCATGTATATATAATTGTATTTGGTCAGCTTGCTTAATCAAATGACGTATGAGGGTTGTGTTATCGTTATTATGTGACCGCTTTGTTTGTTGATTTTTGGGTTTAATCATTTTAAGATGTTATTATGCTTTTCGATTGTCAATATGGTATTTGAATTATATAACTATGGTTTGTTGATTTTTGGGTTGAACCAATTTAGGTTGTTATGCTGCCCAATTTTTGTTAATGATATATATCTACTTATGTGACTGTGAATTAGTAATGGTTATTGATTTCATCTTTGCGGTTTGTGATTGTCGTGTACTTATTGGTTTAGAATTCCAATTTTTCAATGTGTTGTGTTATTAGTAATGACCTCTTGATTTCATGCAGTCCCATTTCAGAATGTCTGACCAGCAAGCTTTGGACCACGGATTAGTTTGAGGCATATATGTGAAGAAGATTTTTGATGTACTTAGATTATTTTGTATAGTTGAAGTTAGTTTTAACACTTTATTATTTAAAAACATATGTAATTTTGAGATTTAATTTAATTGTTCAATGTATTAAATTGTCATTTTCTATTGTTTTTAATCGTTTTTTACATTATAAAAATTATTTTATCGTTTTGTACAGGATTTTCGAAATTAAGTGAAAAAAAGAAAAAAAAAGCAATAGACGACGCGGATTTTCGCGTTGTCTATATATCAATAGACAACGCGAAAATTCGCGCTGTCTATTTGTTAATAGACGACGCGGAATTTGGCGTCGTCTATGGATATATAGACGACGCGGATTTTTGCGTTGTCTATATATCAATAGACAATGCGGATTTTTGCGTCGTCTATTGACCTATAGACGACGCAGAATCCCGCGTCGTCTATCTGTCAATAGACGACGCGAATTTCCGCATCGTCTATTAGCGTCCATCAATAGACTACACATAATTAGACAACGCGGAAATTTTCAATAGACTACGCGATTTCTGCGTTGTCTATTAGCTTTTTTGTAGTAGTGTTAGGACAATTTTTCTTCCACAGTAAACATCAAATCATCATCCACATCATGCCAATGCAAGTATCAAAACAAGTAATCATGCGGTATTCACATTCATGAGCATACTCGACTACTATCACAATCAATGCAAACTAAAGTCAATCAATTCCAATCTCGCATTCTTGTTAGGGATATTATGCTCAAGTTCCCACAATCTCGCGTTTTATTCAAAAAAAAATTCCCATGCAGAAATGTAAAATAAAGCAAGTAAAAGATAGATAATTAGTTTTAAAACCCTTAATCTTCGTCCCCCCAAACTTATTCGAAAAGCAGAGAGAATAAGTTTGGAGATCAGATCCAGAAATTGAAATTGTACCTCAATTGTTGGCCTCAGACACCAACTTTTTATCCTTCATCTTCAGACTTTGCCCGGCGCGGATTTTGGGCTGTTGGCACTCCATCTCAGCTGTGTCAAGCTCTGTCTCAGCCGGGATGGAGCCTTCTTGTCGACCTGCTTCTCGGTCAAAGTATTCCACGTCTCGGCTTTCTGTCTCGACCGTGGCAGGTTCTGGGTCGAAACATACCTCAAAACTCCTTTTTTTTCAAAAGGCAGAAAAGTGAAAGTAACAACATAAATTAACTCGAAAAATAATCAAAGAAAATAGAAAAACACAATGGGTTACCTCCCATTCAGTGCCTTATTTTCCGTCGTGGCTCGACTCAGCTCAGCTCACCAAGGCGGTCGAGTCCAAACTCTTCTACCCCTCAAATCAATCATGAAGACTTTCCGGTTTTGAATGATGGTGGTATACTCGGAAGGAGGCAGCTTAAATGCCGATTTCACTGACTCATTTCCTCGTTCCCACCGGATGGCTTCTTCTTCCTCCGGTGTCTCGTCATCTTCTTCCTCTTCTTCAGCAGAGTAACCCCGTTGCACTCCACTTTCCTCTTGTTCTTGTCTATGCAGAAAGTGATAGATTCTTCATTCCCCCTCAAGGTGATCTCTCCCTTCTTGCAGTCGATTAGGACACCAGCTGTGTCGAGGAACTCTCTTCCCAGGATCATTGGAGTGTTGGCATCTTCCTTCATATCATGGATGACAAAATCTGCAGGGAAAATAAGGTGATCAACACGAATTAAAACATCCTCTACAATACCTTTGGGCTTGGACACAGATCAATCCGCCATCTAGAGGGTAATTGTAGTGGCTCTCATCTCCCAAATTTCTAGCTTTTTGTAGATGGACCAGGGCATCAGGTTGATGCTTGCCCCAGTGTCACAAAGCACATTCTGAAACTCTCTTCCTCCAATCTTGATAGGTATCGAGAAGCATCCTGGGTCAGACCTCTTGATCGGGATCTGCTTCTGTAGGAGTAGGTTGCATTCCTCATGGATCTTCACAGTTTTGTTTTCCACGAACTGCTTCTTCTCGCTCATCAGCCTCCTGAGGAACTTCATGTATCCCGGTATTTCCCTGAGAGCTTCAACAAGAGGTATGTTAATGTTCACTTTTTTCAAATTTTCAACAAACCGAGTGAATTTAGAATCTTCTCTTTTCTTCGCGAACCGCTGTGGGAAAGGTATTGGAGCAACTGGATCAACTCTCCTTTCTTCCTTCTCTCTTTCTTTCTCGCCCAGCTTGGGCCTCTATTTCGACCGGGATGGCTGGATCTCGGTCGTCCTACTTTTCTCTGTCTCGGTCGGGTTAGCTTCTGCCTCGGCCATCCTACTCCTCTCTGCCTCGACCGGGATGCGATCCATCTCGATCGAAACAGAGAGATCTCCTGCGAGAATTTCCTCCACTGCTTCTTCCAATTCTCCTTCTGGGTTGCTCGGGCCTTCATACTGTAGGATTCGAGTCTACGACTAACAACATGAGTTGTTATTTAATTCGCAGGACCGTTCTTAGGATATCAAAAACAAATTCAATTAAATAAACCATGCCACCCTATTCATGATTCTACAATAATTAATTGCATAGGGTGAATTCAAGAGAATACCTCCAATCGTTTGATCTACATATCTAGATCGGAGGATGAACGATGAAGTTAAATCTGAAGCGAAATGGAACCCTTCTTTGATTGTGTTCCTACAGATTTGATCTTCTGATCTGTTCCCTTGCTCCTTGGAAATCTGGTGAGGATTATCTACCAAGTTGAATCAAGAAGCCGGAGGATTTGATCAGAAAACCCTCCTCCTGACCGCCGCCGATCTCTCTCTCTCTCTCTTAACTCAATATTCTGATTTGAATATTAAATTGTATACTGTGGTGGCTACATCTGATCTAAGAGAGAAATCCTTTATATAGTGTTAGGGTTTTGAGAAACCCTAACCCTAATGGGCTTGAGCAGTTTGTGGGCCAGACCAGGGATCAAATGTAAATAATAAAGTGGGCCCTCTTTATTAATTAATCCTTCCTTGTTCAACCCGTAACATAATTAACTTATGAAATATTGTTTTAACCTTCACCATGGTAACAATGCTGACTCGCCCCTTTATTACCACGTTATTAGGAACGGGTTGCATTAAACTAACATGATCCACATATTTAAGGTTTTAGATATTCATTAATTAATTTGGCTTATGACAATCAACCACAATTAATTAATATCTTATTTCCTGATTAATACCACTCACTCATTTTCTCTTATGCTTGAATAAACCATTCAGCCTGCAAGACTTAGCATAAAGAACCTTGTGAGCTCATCAGGGAATGTTACCATCCTGAAACTGATATGCTTACCTATACATCCAGCCTAAGCAGACCCCACACAGACTGCCAACACCCAAAATGCAAATATTAGAGTACATGAAAGACTCGCCACCATAGCAGATTAAAGTGTGGTCAATCCGTGTGTGCCCCTTATCCTTTAGTAAGGTTTAAGATCATAGGAAGTATGTTAGGGATCTGGCTCATTCATATGTCAATGAGAATGGCACATCCCACTGTTGATCCCATCAATACATAAATATGTACGGACACATCAAGTAGCTAGGATAAGCCCACTTAAAAACCGATGTGCCGCATCTTAAACCAACAGCCTAACCAGGGACTGTTTCAGCTGTGATACTGTTTATATCTCGCTAGGTCAAGCGAGCCATATGATCCTCTGTGATCTCCTACACACCATATGGTCATCCCTATCTACGAGATAAAAGGATATTGTAGTTCGTCGTATGTTCACATTTATCAAATAACGAGAATTGTTGATGCAACACATAAATGAAAGCCAGTATACAAAACACTTAATCATTTAT
>JAPKLW010001360.1:0-90441 GCA_026898455.1 Plectranthus barbatus | reverse complement strand
ATATGATCCTCTGTGATCTCCTACACACCATATGGTCATCCCTATCTACGAGATAAAAGGATATTGTAGTTCGTCGTATGTTCACATTTATCAAATAACGAGAATTGTTGATGCAACACATAAATGAAAGCCAGTATACAAAACACTTAATCATTTATGCTTTCAGTATACAATCCCAACAATCTCCCACTTATACTCAAAAGCATAATACTATTACTTTTACAGAGTATTAAGTGTGTCTATTCAATCTAGCTATTACAAAAGGAACATAAGATGTCCAGCCTCAGATCTTCAGTCCAAGAGCACGAACGTGTTCCTCATAGATCTTCTGAGGCAAGCCCTTTGTAAATGGATCAGCTAGATTCTCTTTCGTATCTATCTTTTGGACTAGCACATCGCCTCTTGCCACAATCTCTCGTATGATGTGGTATTTTTTCTCAATGTGTTTTGACGCCTTGTGAGTTATGGGTTCCTTTGAGTTTGCCACTGCACCAGCATTATCACAGTATACTGTGATTGTCTTAGGCAAGCTCGGAACAATATCCAACTCCAGGAGGAAATTTCGGAACCATACAGCTTCCTTTGCTGCCTCTGAAGCTGCTACATATTCAGCTTCCATGGTGGAGTCTGCGATGCACTTCTGCTTCGCACTCCTCCAAGATACAGCTCCTCCTCCCAAGGTAAACACATATCCAGAGGTCGATCTCTTCTCATCTTGATCTGCCTGAAAATCCGAATCTGTGTACCCAACCAGACACAAGTTCTCACACTGATATACAAGACATAAGTCTCGTGTTTTCTTCAGATATTTGAGAATGTGTTTCACTGTATTCCAATGCGCCTGCCCGGGATTGGACTGATATCTTGCTGCCATACCAACAGCATAGCAGATATCTGGCCTCGTGCAAAGCTGGCATACATGAGACTTCCCACTACCAAAGCATATGGTACTAAAGACATCTCATTCTTCTCTTTCTCTGTCACAGGACACTGTGACTTCGAAAGACGTATTCCATGACAATAAAGCAGAAGGCCTCTCTTGGAATTTTTCATGCTAAAACGAGCCAACATAGTATCAATGTAAGTACCCTGGGATAAGCTCAACATCCTTTTCCTACGATTGCGTAGGACTTTGATCCCAAGGATGTAACCAGCATTACCCAGATCTTTCATCTGAAACTGTTCGGATAACCATCCTTTTATGCCTGATAACACCTCCACATTGTTTCCAAATAGGAGAATGTCATCTACATAAAGTGCAAGAAAAACCACACTCCCACTGACACATAAACGGTACACACAACTTTCGTTTTCGCATTGTGCAAATTCATAGGATTTGATCACATCATCGAAATGTTTGTTCCATGACCTTGAAGCTTGCTTAAGTCCATATAAGGACTTCTTGAGCTTCCAGACAAGCTGCTCTTGATCCTTTTGCACATATCCTTCTTGCTGTTCCATGTAGATGTCACGACCTTCCTCAAGGTACCCGTTCAAGAACGCGGTTTTGACATCCATCTGCCAGATCTCAAGATCCATATGTGCTGCTATGGATAGAAGTATCCGGATGGATTTTAACATAGCAACTGGTGAGAAGGTTTCATCATAGTCAATACCTTCCTTTTGACTATAACCTTTTGCCACCAGCCTGGCCTTAAACGTCGTTATGTTACCACTCGAATCCTTCTTTCTCTTGTATACCCACTTACTGCCTATGGCTCGAAAACTTTCTGGCAACAAGGATTTCTGGTACACATCCATAGCTGTAATCGATTCTATTTCAGAATCCATGGCCTTTCGCCACTGATCGGCATCCTTGTCTCTCATAGCTTCGTCGTATGTCCATGGGTCGGTATCATTTAGTCCGTTTTTAGGGATTAAGTTAGAAGACTCTCATACGAACATATACCGCTCAGGTTGCCGAGACAACCTCCCACTACGACGAGGCCCCTTTAATGTGTCTGTGTTTGGTGCAATCACTTGTGATTCACCATCTTGTACAGGCGGCCGTGCACCTGGTTCCATACCCAATTCAGGCATGCTCAGGTTGCCACGGGGTTCTCCTGATGGATTTGAATTGTTCTCTTCAATTTCTTGAAGTACAATCTTGCTCTTGCTCTTGTGGTTTCTTATGAACTCATCTTCCAGAAATCTTGCAGATATTCTTATGAATTCCGCAGACCCCACACAGACTGCCAACACCCAAAATGCAGATATTAGAGTACATGAAAGACTCGCCACCATAGCAGATTAAAGTGTGGTCAATCCGTGTGTGCCCCTTATCCTTTAGTAAGGTTCAAGATCATAGGAAGTATGTTAGGGATCTGGCTCATTCATATTTCAATGAGAATGACACATCCCATTGTTGATCCCATCAATACATAAATATGTACGGACACATCAAGTAGCTAGGATAAGCCCACTTAAGAACCGATGTGCCGCAGCTTAAACCAACAGCCTATCCAGGGACTGTTTCAGTTGTGATACTGTTTATATCTCGCTAGGTCAAGCGAGCCATATGATCCTCTGTGATCTCCTACACACCATATGGTCATTCCTATCTACGAGATAAAAGGATATTATAGTTCGTCGTATGTTCACATTTATCAAATAGCGAGAATTGTTGGTGCAACACATAAATGAAAGCCAGTATACAAAACACTTAATCATTTATGCTTTCAGTATACAATCCCAACACATACTTCCTTCCGGATTGTAGCGAGATTTCATTTACTGACTTCGCCTTTGTTGGATTTGTCTCCGTCGTGCTCGGAAGTTGGCCCGGCTTGTGCTGATTTCTCAAGGTGGCGGCAATCTGACTCAATAGGGTGTCCATCATCTGCAGATGCTTTGTCATCAGTTGCATGCGATTGGCCATCCCTTTCACTTCATTCTCCACCTTGCTGAATCTGTTGTCTAAGCTCTTTATAAATTTTTCCAATGTCTCTTCCAGCACAGACTGCTTTTTCTCTACGATTTCTCCTCCAGTACCTACATCAAAACCAGGTGGAGGGTGTTCTGCAGCAGTGGGGTTAGCATAAGAAAAACTAGGGGTGAGATCGCCCATGGTTGTAGTGATACCCCTGATTACCTCGGTAGTTATTGTGATAACCACCTCCTATGTAATTTACCTCCGAATTCGCAGCTCCAGATGAACTGCTTGCTCCCCGGTTGATGTAGTCAACCTCCAACGGAATAATCGCCATGCTTGGCTCAGTAGTTGCAGCAGCAACCTTAGCAGTTCACAGCTTCTCAATTTCCTCTCGGAGCTTCTTCACCTCCGCAACACATCAATTTCTGGCTTGGCTTCCACAGCTTTGATTGGCATCTGTCTCTCAGTCGGCCACTGGTGGCTGTTCAGGGCCATGTATGCCAACAGTCTCATGCTCTCTGCACCACTCTTCTTCATCAGGATCCTGCCAGCTGATACATCCACCATCTCCTTCATGTGAGGATTCAGACCCTCATAGAAATAGCAAACTTGCATCTCGAGATCGATTCCATGTCCAGGGCAGAGTCGCAGGAGCTCCCTGTATCTCTTCCAGGCTTCATATAGTGACTCATCATAGAGCTGCTTGAATGTAGTGATAGCAGCTTTCCTCTTCAACAGCAGGCTCGGTGGGAAGAAGTTGGTGAGGAATTCATCTCAAAGTTCCCCCATGTCCCAATCTGACTCTTGTCCAAACCGGCATACCAAGACCTTGCCTCGTCTCTAAGGGAGAATGCGAATAACCTCATCATGATGATGTCCAGGGGGACTCCATTCTACTTCACAGTGTCGCACACCTCGATGAACAGATTGAGGTGGGCGTATGGATCTTCAACGGCTCTCCCCCCAAACTGGTTCTGCTGCACCATCTGAATTAACCCAGTCTCTAACTCAAAATTATTGGCATCAATCCGCACTCTGAATCCGGGCTCTTCCTGCTGTGGGAGAAAACGGTCCATGATGGACCTCTGCGGCACCACTATCTGCCTGCTGTTTAGTTCTGCCAGTCTCGCAGCTTGCTCCGCCTGGGTGGCTTGGGCTGCAAGAAGTTGCACCCTTATTTGTTGCACCTCATTGACAAATTGTCTCTGTTCCTCCGGTGTCATGTTCTGAAGCGGGGCTTCTTGATTTGCTTCCATCTCAAAATTCAGCTTCTTTCATTTCTTTATGTTGTTTCTGCAAGCTGCTTCAATCTCGGGTATGAAGGGCTCAAGTATCTTTCCTTTGTTCCGCGTGTTCATGCACCTGCACAGAAAAACAAAGGCAAAATCAGGCTGTCCCTGCCGGGATGGTGTGTATCTCGACCGGGATGGAAAATTCGTCTCGACCGTGGTGGGACTCACCTCGGCCGAAACACAAACACACGCGCACACAAAAGAAACAAAACTGACTCCAAAAACAAATAAAAATCAACACAAATTCAAAAAATACTGAAAATAAGAAAAATAATACCCAATCCAGAAGTTCTTGAACAAGACAGTAATGATTCGCCGTCTGACAATCCCCGGCAACGGCGCCAATTTGATCGATGTAAAAACCTGCATACAGATTATAGCATAGGACAAATAAATTTATAGACAACCACAGAGATAATGCAACGAGGGAGAATCATGTACTGAATATGGTTTTCAAAACTTTTGTTTGGGCAAATCAAACTTTGAGGGTTTTGGGTTTCAAAACAAATAATTAAAAAGATAAAATTCAAATACTAAAAAGCAGAGATTCTAGGGAAATCTATCTATCTGATCAACTTGCAAGAAACAAATATTCAAACCCATAAAAGATATTTTGGTGAAAAATCTATTAATGTGGAATTAATTCCTTGGTCGGGCAATTAAATCCTAAATTACTAACTAGTGGTTATCTCCTCTCGGTCTCAAACACACCAATTAATCAATTTCAATAAATATTAGATTTTTCCTACGATTGAATTCTTCTTGGTCGGACAGATAATCAAAAGTATTAAACCCTAACTTCCTATTACTAACCTCACCTCTCGGTCCTTCGATTAATAACGGTAACCTACCTCAATCTTCATCTCTCGATCCTTCGATGAGAATAGACTTAAAACAAAATATAGGATTTAAACCAGTTAAAGGGTTTGAATTATTAAATCAAAACATGCATCACAGATGGAGAAACCCTAGAACCTGTTTAGGGTTCTAGGCTAACATATTAAAGAAAAACATTGCAGGGAAAAATAAAAATTGCATTAAAACTAAATAAAAATTAAAGAGGAATTCTGACAAAAACTAAAGTAAAGAAAACAGAAAATTTAAAGATAGAATTTGCAACCAAAAGAGCTTGACAACCCTAATTATGAGTTTATATAGTGGTAGGGCTAAGGCTTTGGATGGTATGTTGGCTCCAAAATTCGTCCACATCTCAATTTGGTATCTTCCTTCCTTCACAACTTCAGCACGTGAGGAATTTTGGTCTTCAGATTGTGCATCTCGACCGGGATATAGGCTGCCACAGCCGTGTTTTTTCCACCACGACCGGGTTGTCTTCCAACTCGGTCGAAACAGACAGCTACTCTTGGCGACTTTCTTCATCTTCTTAGCCAATTCTTCACTTTTTCTTCATTTTTCCTGCATAATCATCCACCACAAGCATAATACCGTCCACTATACACTCATGCTCAATTTATTCAATAAAACTCATGAAAGAAGAGAAAAACAATGCGATAAGAGAGTAGAAAAACGAGCTTATCAGTCTTCACATCGACCGAAGTCGATACTCCGTCGGTCGAAATCGACCCTTCATCTCCTCGTCTCTTCTGCGCGGTCTCACGGTTTTGGCCATAGCTCTCACTCCCAAACTTCGATTGACCCGATTCTAGTTGCGTTGGAAAGCTAACTCGAAGCTCTATCCATTGCCATGCTCCTATACACCGAATTCCTTGTGTGGAGGAACCCTTCACTGCTACTTTTGCACGTCAACTACTTTTAGAACGATTTTCTAGTGAATTTAAGCTTAAAACTTGCAAAAATACACCATGACAAGCATAACACCACATAGCATAGATTCATGCATGAAATATATATGTAAACTCAATAAAACTACATAAAATAGTAGAAAATAATATAGATAAGTGAGTGAAATAATGAACTTATCAACCGAACAAGTCCGTATGAAGTAACTCCAACACTCGGGTAGTGCTTGGGCTGACTGCTTTGTTCTTGAAGGAGGCCTTGGTTTGCTTCCTTTGCTGGTAGGCCTTGCATACTCCTTCCTTCTTGAACACTCCATTTGGTAAACCTTTTACCAGATCGTTCTTAGCGAAATAATTTATTATCTTTAAATTCAGATGGCTTAATCTCTTGTTCCATAGCCGGTTTGTCTCTATTGTACTGGTGGCAACAAAACACGAGTCAGTCCGCCCCCTCAGCCAGTCTACTACATAGAGTCCACCTTTGCAAACTCCCCTCAGCTTGATGTCTCCAGTATCTTTATCCTTGATTTGACATTCAGATTACTTGAAGGAGACAACATATCCATTCTCGCTGAGTTGACTAACACTGAGTAGTTGTGCTTTAGATTGGTGACGAGGGATACGTTGATTGGTCTTTGTCCGTTCTACTCAATGCATCCCCTTCCAATGACTCTTCTTTTGAAGTTGTCTCCAAACAGCACCGGTGGTCCTCTGATCATGTTGAGCTCAGTGAAAATATCTTTATTCCTTATCATATGCTCTGAGCATCCGCTATCGAGGATCCACTCATTTTTCTCCTACGGTACTTGTTCCTGCAATCACAAGGTTTAATTTTTAGGTCCCCGAATATCTGTGGGTCCTTCAGGATTAGCTCGTGTGATCAGCCCTTTAGGGATCCACACTTTTGTGATCTTGACTGCAGGTGTTGTCTTGATGTTATCAATGGCAGGAACCTTTCCCTTCCTTCTGAAATAATGCACGATTTTTTATTAGGAAGGTGTGGCAGTGTGTGGAGTTCTCTTAGAAGTATGCTTCTGTTGATAACCTTGGAATCTAGGTTCTGAATGTGAGTACCTTGGCGGTAGCTTGTTAGACAAGTATGAACCACCTCTGTTAGCCTTTATAACCTTTAAATGGAAAGTGTGATTTGGCTCTGGCCTCAAGTCAAGTAGGTGTTCCCCCTACTTGGTATAATCTTGGTATAATCTTCCTCTCAAGCTGAACTTGAGATTTGGTTCCCTAATTGGTATGCTAACCGGGTTCGGTGTTTAGCTTCCTTGCAGCATGTACTGGCTGCTTGGCCAAACTGGTCAAAGGAGCTGACTTCCTTGCAGTAGAAACATACTGCTTAGTCAACTTCTGAGGCCATACTGACTTCCTGTCAGCATGAGATTTTGACAGCTTAGAGTTATGTTGTTTAACCATCTTACCCTATGACTTGAACTTATTTCTCTCATTCTGATCCGTCAGCTTGGGGTTGTTGGCTAACCAACCACTACAAGAAATAAAGTAATAGATTACGTGGATTATGCGTAGTCTATTACTCAATTTAGCGTAGTCTAAGTATAGTCTATGTGAGAAAGGTGATAGACGATGCAAAATTTCGCATAGTCTATATACATCTAGACTACGCGAGACGTCGCGCAGTCTTTTTTCATTTTCTAAAAACCTTGATTGAGCTAGTTGCGATCATTTTATAAAATTACCATTTACCAATAGTAAATCTCATAAACATGTGTAATTAACTACAAGTAAAAAACAACATCAACTACAATAGTAAATCTCATAAAAGAAAAAAAAAAGAGAAACATATTCCAAAATAGAATGAAAGAAATAATATACATTGCTAAAATATTGCAAGACATTACACGTACTAATGGAACCAACTAGCTCGTTATTTGAAGATTCTTCCATAAAGTTAAAACAATGCAATGCACTTAACTAGCTATTCACTTATATATCTCTAAACTCACCCCAACTAGCAATCATGTTCCAACAGTGTGTAATACTGCCACAAACAAGTTTCCTCTATATTGAAATGGTCATTGCCTTGCCTAAACTGGGATGTTGGTTCAAGCACTTCACAACTTGAATTGTAGGAACAACTAGCAGATTCCATAAAATCATCTGGCAGTGGCCTCCTAGATTATGAGGCTTCAAAGTTGCTCATGGGAGATATAACACCACAATTTGGCATCTCATCCACCCACATCATATCTTCTCAAGTCTGCACTCCAATCAAAGTAACATTTGACAATTTCACTAGGATGAAATGTGTTACAAGAAGAGAGAAGAATGACAGTTTTTTCACCTTATTGAATATAAAAGGAACAAGTATATATAGCACTTCAACTGAACTAAATGGAACCAGTTATCTCGTAATGACAAAGAATATAATCTCTCATGCTACAAATTAATCATAAACAATTTCAGTCAGCAAATGCCCCACTACTAATAGGCAATACATCTACGAAAGTTCGAACCACAATAGAAAAAAGAGATATAAAGAGAGAATCAACAAAATGCTCATATGAAATTCATATTTCGATTAGGATCAATTTTACGTTGAATGCAGTCTGATCCGTTAATATATTTTTATAATTTTTTCATGTTTTTCAAATATCCTAAATTTCAAACTAAGAGGTCATAATAATTAGCTCATAATTTTTTTTTAAAGTTACATTAAATTTTACGTAATAAGAAAATTACAAAATTGAGTAAAATTAAAGAAAATTTTATATTGGTCTATATTTTCAACAGGACCGGCCCTGACAATATGGTCCCGTGGGCAAAAATAAATCAGGGTCTTATGATTTTATATTTTAATTATAAAATACAAATTTTATTATAATTAATAATTAGCACATTCTTATTATGATTTTGAGTATTTCATTATAATATATAAATAATATATTTTTACTGTTGAAATTAAACAGCTTCATTGATAATAGAATTTCTAGTTGATTCCAATGAACAATCCACTATTTTTCTTTTTATTTGCTAGCAATTCTCAATGAGTTATTTTTATTTGAGTTTTACTATATAAATCTTAGGGCCCCAATAGAAATCTATACATATATAATGAATTATATATTTTAGAGAGCCCCCAATATCAATTTATATATATATGATAAACAATAAATTTTAAAGCTCAAATATCAATTAATACATATATATATATATATAATTATAAATTTTAGGACCTCAAATATAAAAATATATATAAATAAATATAGTATATACACAAATTTTGAGGCCCCTAAGAAATGGGGACCTAGGCCCAAGCCATCCCAGCCCACCCTCATGGCCGGCCCTGATTTTCAGCCTCATAATATTTTTTTCCTTTATTTTCTGCATTTTTTATTCTTCACAACCTAAAAATGAAGGAGTTGCCCATAAGAATAAACGAAAAATATTCATATTTAACTGCCATGGTCATTTTCATATTCCTTTGATGTTCGAATAAACATCTTATCTGAGTATTAGCAATGCACCTCAACAAAATATATAAACAAATATAAGCTAATTCGACATCCAATATGAACTAAATTATATACATAAATATCAACTAATTCGACGACAATAACTAATTTAACATTCAAAATGAGCTAATTAACTAGATGCAATTATCAAAATCTAATTATTATATGTGTTATATAAAACTCAACAAGAAAAAAAAATTAAAAAAAAAAATTTAAAAAAAAGAAAGGAAAAAAAAAGCATGCTTTACCTTATAAGGGGCTAACAGCAAGGGATAATGGGCTGGTAAGCAGCAACAAAGGCTGTGAGCATGCTTACAGTCGACATTAAATTATTATATTTGAATTATTATAAAAATAATATAAGTGTATCAAATATTTATGGTTATAATTAGAGCTGGTAATTCTCGACATGATACAAATTCATATGACAATAATAAAATTACTTATGTCCCGGATAAATTATCCATTTTGCTTTTGACACAATAATCAATGTGAATAGATATATAAAAAAATTAGTATTTTATTAATGAATGCGTATTAATTTTTCATTATATGTAAGTGGACAATTAAATGAAACAGACAAAAAAAAAAGAAAAATGAACAATTAAAGTGGGACAGATGAATTACCATTTAAGGCTTATTGGATTTGGAATTTTGTTGGATCGACATTCTTAACATACAAAAGTGTGTCAGATTTAGATTGGATGCAAATTTTCAATAAATTGTTTACAATTACTTTTTCTAATATGCATACAATTATTATTTTTTTGGGCCTGCGCAATTATTCGGGCTACATATTTTCTTGATCATAATTTTTCTAACTCGTTTTTTGGTTTGGTTTAAATAGGTTAATTTATGGAATTTGGGCTAAATTAATGTCCTAATTTTTGTATAAGGTTTATGCTTGCTATGTTGATGGTGGATAATGCTATGCTATTAATCAATTTAAAGAGAATAGTAGTTATAATAAAGAGGGCTGGAACAGTTTTTATTAAATAAATATTCATGCAATGTAGATGAAGCCGTACCACTATTAGATTTTGGCAAATTCTCAAATAGTTGCAAATGATGTCTCATGTGAGAGGAATTTAATAAAATAATGTGTTTCTTTATTGCAAATGATGTATTTCTTTGTTGAAAATAATGTAATTTTTAAAAATGAAATGATGTACCTAACTTATTGAAATTATGTATTAAAGTTCGTTTCACAATAAAAAAAATAATGAAACCGTAATCTTATTGAAGTAGTTTTTGTTAATTTCATTATATTAAAATTAAAAAGAATGATTTTTTTGCTTTAATATGTAGATAGATATAAATTTTATCTTTTTATAATAAAATAAATATAAATATGATATAAGATTTTGGTGGGAGTAATTATTTTGCATGCTTTAATATATAGATATAGATATAGATAGATTTGCACACTTTCTTATCGCCGAAAATAATAATAATAATAATTAATATAAAGTTTTGCGAAAAATATAAATCTTAAAATTTCCAACTAAACTGCGTCACTGCGAATAGTGCGTGAGCCAAAACAGGAGAGAGAAAATCAGAGACGCACACTAAAATCTGGTAGTTGATTGATGCAGCTGCAAACATTCGCTGCCCGCAACGCTCAGATCTCTTTCCATAAACCCCATCTTTTTTGTTTGGATTACTTTACTTGCAATCAGGATTAATGACTTAAGAAGATATTCAAGTTTGAGGGGATGGTGTGTGAAAGAAGATAGGTAAATGGGCTCCAGCGAAATATTAAGTCCTGACAGTATTTCTGGTGATAGAGCGATGTCGATCTCCGGTGAGTCGATCCTTTCTACGTGAACTGTCGCGTCTGTTCTTGATGTGAATTTATCTGAATAGGGGAAAGCAAGTAAAGATCTGTACTTTTTTAATTTGCGTTGTAAATCTTAGATTCCATTCGCACTGTAGTTTATCTGAGAATAATTTTTTTTCTTTTTCATATTAATTGCTTATTTGATTTTGAATTTGAAGTTTGCGGGTGTATGTGTTAAATCGTGAAGTTGTGATTTTCTTTTATATCTAATTTATTTTTACTGTTTTTGGGTTCCTGCTGCTTAGTGTGTCAGTGCTTTACCAGTTTTACTGTTTCCGGAAATATTTACGGGAGGCTATATGCTAAGTATTGTCGGCACTACCGACATTTATTGAGGCTAACTGATTAATTTGTTGAGGGAGTTGGTATTCACCGCACTCGCTGCAATTGCACGGATTTGTATGTTATAGTTTGCATTAATGCCACATGCTGATGCAAATCAACTCAGGTTGTTAGCCAGTAATATCTAATGGCTCATCAATTCCTTTGATTGATCCTCAGGGATTTTAGTTAGAGAAAAAAAGGGATAATTGACCTTTTCTTGTATAGCGGCGCTGACCATCTCGAAGCTTTTAATTTTGGCAATTTTCTCTTGATTTGGATGTTCGAAGAAGTGAGAATATTTTAGGCAGGGACTATCTGGATGCTGGATGGTCTTATAGGTGACCATGTGTTGGGATTTATTATATACTTTCTTCCAGGTGGAATCATATTCCTTTGCAATTTAAGTTGCTCTTCCATCAACAATAGCACTCTTTCATCAGCAGATACACTTTCATGAATCAATGTTTGACCATTCCTTCCATAATGGCTGCTGGCCTATATATTCTATGATATGTTCATTTGAAGGATACAATGATTTTGATGCATATAAATCCCCTTTATTCATGACTAAGTGACTCTTGAGTATGCATTATGTAACTTCGTACCCTCTTATATGGTTAAGTGAAGGAGAGAACATTTGGCTTTTTGAAGCTCTGTTATCTTGGTCATGAACTTTAGGGCTCCTAAGATTTGAGAGAAAAGTTAAAATTCTTTCTTTTAGCACCAGAAGTGAACCCTTCAGAAATGAGATGACTTGTGTTATAACCATGTTTTTAGAGTGGAGAATGGTTTTTATGTGTATAGGGTCTAAATTGATTATGCCTTAATGAAAATCTGATACTTGAATAGTCATAAGAAATAGTTTTCATATTGGTCATTTACTGGAAAGAAATCCTGGGAAGTGATTGCTAATGTGGTTGTGAGTCTTAATATTTCACAAAAATATTGAAAAGTAACTAATCTTTCATGGAATTAATCTATATAATATGTAATCGGATATTTTGCAAGGCATTATTGTACTGAGATATTTCTAGTTCCTCACAAGTTCCTTTGATGGACTAATTTCTGATTTTTCAGGACTACGTGTAAAGCATCAAGAAGACTTGGAAAATTTAACTCTGACCACACAACCTTTCAAGACATTGAAGCTATTTATTCTGGCTGTTAGACAGTATATAAGAAAATCAGCAGCATATCTGTTATCACATGGCAGTTGGTTTATCCCATTGAGTGCTATTGTTGTCGCCGTTGGCATTCTACTTGTGACTGTTGAAGGTCCTCATGGGAAGGTAATCCAAATACCATATTTGGTTATTCCTCTGTTACTTAGTGTGTCTTATTGATAGTAACTTATATATCTCTTTACCAGAGGATGATTCTCTTGTTCAAATACTGTTTTGATTTATTTCTTGTCAAAAACTATTAGGTGCTTATGGTTACTGATTGACACGTCTTGAGTTAATCAACTGACTCCATCTATCTTACTAATGCAGCATGTTGAGGAAATGCAGCGTTATGTGCAATTTGTACTATGGTGGGTGGCTCTTGGTGTTGCATCTTCCATTGGACTTGGTAAGCTAAAACTGAACTGTTAGCACATGCCTTAATATTTCTTACGGTCTGACAAAAATGATGGAATAACATATCCTTTGTGTGATCTGAAAATCAAGGGCTGTTCTAAGGTATTCAAACTTAGTAATTGAGACCAAACTTAACTACATAATTTTACAATTGATGATGATCTGGTTGAGAGTAGAAATCTCAGTACACCATGGCGCTTATTGTCAGCTGTCAGCTACCTACTAGCAATGCTTCCTAAGGATTGCTTCATGTTTCGCTGAGTGAATCAAAATAGAAGTTCCAGTTATGGAATTGATAGAAACTGCAAATTTTATCGATTAATATCTTCTAACAGAAATTCAAAATCAAATAAATATTTCAAAAGAACTATCATGATGGGTTCAAGATGCATCCCTTTTTCATTGTTCACCTTACGAATTCATGTAATGGAAAAGGATGCTGCTTGTTGTGGGAGTGTGGAATGGGGAAACTTTGAACTGGTACATAACTACATATGCATATGAAGGGTAATCAAGGATAACTCTGAAACATATAAATAGTGAGATATTATGATCAAGTGAGTAATGTGGCTACTTGACCTGCACTCCCTTAATTGATGCTTATCTTCCCTTCTCATTAAATGTTATTGGCACTTGTGCATTTCCCTAGAATACTATTCATCCATCTTGAGGCATCAGCCAACAGTAACAGAGAGGTTCAGGTGATGGGATATGAAATGTAGACATTTGTGCCATTCTGTTCGGAGAACTTAAAGGTCTATCTTAGAGCATGGTGGTGTTTTGTGTTTGCTGAATGTTTAGTGTTTTAAATTGATGTTTGATTGCCAGTTTGCAGCTTTGCATTCTGATTAATCTTTAGGTTGTGCATATTGATTTATCTTTTTCCTGCGCATGTATCTTCAGTTCAACACACTTAAACAGAATCAGAGATCAGTTACTTCTGGCTATTCGTGCGTTGGATCACATGAGTACATAATTTTTTAAACAGTGTATTGCATCTTGATGTTAATTGGATTTAGTTCATTGCTTAAGCTGGTCATAAATCCTTTAGATTTTGTAGTCTACTCGAACTATCAAGCTATATTGCTTTGTTTACATTGGTTGTGCATCCCTATCTGCTATTGACATTGGTTTTTCTTGTTAACTTTGATTGACATTGGTTTTCCTTGTTAACTTTGATTGACATTGGTTTTTCTTGTGTTGATTTAGAATCCTATCTGCTTTAAGAATTTTGGGATATGACACTTTCATGATACAGCTGTTGGATTTTATTCTTTTTCTGACCTGCACATTAATAATTTATTACTTACTTTTCATGAACAAAACTCTACTAATTTGGCTTGATTCCTATGTTTTTATGCATGTATGTTTGCTTCGGACAGTCTTAGTCATGTTTTGTACCAATGATCATTTTGGAACAAGCATCTGAGTATATTGGAGACAGATAAGTTCCCTTCTGACTTCCTGGATGATTATTTTCTGAACTTCTTTCACTGCCTTCTGTAGGATCTGGGTTGCATACTTTCGTTCTCTATTTGGGACCTCATATTGCTTTCTTTACTATAAAAGCGATGAAATGTGGCCGAGTAGACATCAAAAGTGCGCCATATGATACAATACAATTAAAAAGAGGCCCTTCATGGCTTGGAAAAGACTGTGCTGATTTTGGGCCCCCGCTGTTTCCATCATCAGACGGAGTAAGTATCCCCCTGAGTAGCATACTGCCCCAGGTCCAGTTGGAGGCTATTCTGTGGGGCCTTGGGACAGCACTTGGTGAACTACCCCCCTACTTCATTTCGAGGGCAGGTACGAACGGGGGTTTTAGATGTTTCATATCGTCAAATCATGTAAATTGCTTTTGTAGCCTTGGTCTTGGAAGTTTCCCATTCAGCTGCTACAAATATACTAGATGGATCATTTTTAGAACGATAAATAGCTTTACCCTTCTGCATTGTCTGTGCAGCTCGTTTGTCAGGTGGTACAGTGGATGCTGTGGAAGAATTGGATGCATCCTCAGCAGAAGATTCGGGGTTTCTATCAGCTTTTCTAACTCGAATGAAACGGTGGTTCCTGTCACATGCTCAATATTTGAACTTCTTTACAATTCTCATTCTTGCCTCGGTCAGTTGCTTAACTTTTTTCTTTTTACAACTTAAAAGTTTTCACATATGTTGAATTGTTGATATTGTTCTTTGTGTGTTTAAGCTATGAGAAATATTGAGTTGCGGCTCGTTTCCTAGTTTTTCTTTTTCCTGACTTCATAGGACTTTTCTCAATTTTCATTCTTGTACCCTTGCTGCGATGACTCACACACTGTGGGAATATTTTGTAGGTACCTAATCCTTTATTTGATCTTGCTGGAATAATGTGTGGCCAGTTCGGAATTCCTTTCTGGAAATTTTTCTTTGCGACGTTGATTGGCAAGGCAATTATCAAGACTCACATTCAGGTTGGTAACAGAACTCAAGCTGTAAATAAAAGCTCTTCGTCATCTCTCTTCCCTCCATAAATGGAGATTCTGAATGATGATATGTTGCAGACGGTGTTCATTATATCTGTATGCAACAACCAGCTGCTTCATTGGGTGGAAAATGAACTGCTTTGGCTGTCTAGCTTCGTACCTGGTTTCAGCTCCGTTATGCCAAACCTCATTGCCATGCTTCACTCAGCGAAAGACAAGTACTTGGCCGCCAAACCTCATGTCCCTTCAAGCGTCCAGGTATTCATTTGCACGCACCCTTCTCAACCTCTCTGTATCGTTCTCTCTCATTCTCATTCTCATTTGTTCCTGTCAGGCAACGACATGGGATTTCTCGCTCACCACGATTTGGAACACCGTGGTCTGGATCATGCTCATGAACTTCTTCGTAAAGATAGTGAACGCAACTGCACAAAGGCATTTAAAGAAAGAGCAAGATAATGAAATTGCTGCACTGAAGAACAAGTCGTCGGAGCCTTCTAATGACTCATAATTGATTTTTCCATAGTTCTTGTCCTATTTTTCGTGCTATTTTTGCTCGACTCTAATAATTAGGTCTAGGTCTTAGAATTTGTGGGTGATTTGATGAAATTACCAGATATTCAGAATCTGCTGCACACGACCTCCCCCTCTCTCACGAAATTGTTGTATAGAAAAGGCAGAAATTGCATGATTGTGTTGAGTGTGAGAGGCCATTTTTCAGAACTGTTTTAGCATGAAATGTGGGGAATTCAGACCGACCCTTATTCTTTGGGCAATCCTAGAAAATACATTTTTGCTTCTGCATTTTTCTGAGATTCTATCTTCTTTCTACAAAATTCATGTGACCTCAACATTTTATGTGAGCTTGCTTGTTTGATTCTTTGTTTAATTTAAAAAAAAAACTATAGATAAATAAGTATAATTGATTGTGAAGATAATGTAGTATGGAATGTTGGATTATTGGTTTGCATGAGAGTGATTCGAATTAAATTCTTTGTAACATTTTCAAACCTTTTTAGGTAAACCATTTTCAAACTTTGGATGTAGACACATGTGATGCCATCAACTAAAGGCGAATTTTAGCACATTCATTATGGATTAGTTTAATTGTGGCGAATCACTCACATCAAATGAATTTAGTCAATTTAGAATAAGAATTTCGGTTGATTGATTTGAAAACTGTAAATCAGATAATCGTTCATTTCAGTTAGATTGGTCATATAGGATCACGGTTAAATGTTCAATCCAATAACTGAATCCTTTTTTTGTTGAATTATTAACTTCTTGTGTGTATATAATATTTTCTTACTTCTTCAACTAAATTTACATCCAACTAGAACGCAAGAATTGAAAAAAAAAAATGATGTTGATGAGTAATGCACGAATTGAATATATGAAAATTAAAAATAAAATTGGTGTTTGTTAGGTTTTATATTTAGACCTTAGTTGGTGAAATGTCAAAAATTTCAATCAGTTAATCCATTGTACACTAACTTAATTAGAATTGATCCTAAATTTAATTTATAAGGAACTAAGTGTTGTAATAATTTAGGTCCAGCCAGTCGAAAATTTAAAAACCCGAAAACCATTCAAAGAAGTGATCCTGCTCAAATTGAAGTTCATAATTGATCAAGTCAACAGTTATGAAAAGAAGAACCACAGCTTAAGCAGCAATATCAACTCACTAAGCTGTGAGGAATATGAGTCCGTATGAAGAAAAAAAAAAAAAAGGACCAGCTGACAGTTCATAGGAACTGGTAGTTAAGAAGAGAAGAATGATGGATAATTCAAATAGAAGTTCAGTTTTTAAAATTCATAATTAATATTATGTCAATCAAAATGTCTCATCTAAGTAGTAAAAAAAGTAGAAATATACAACAAGTAGAGTATCAACATTTACCATGAAAATGTATGGAATACCATCAACCATTTTGCAATTTCAAATTAAAACTATAAATAATTCATTGCTACTTCAAATAAGAGAGTCGCAAAATTGAGAGTAGGAGGTTGGAGAGCAGAAAAACGAAAGGACCAACCAAGAAGAGTGATGATCAGATAATCTCTACCATTCAAACACTTTGTCTTTCGTGTATCTCTAGCATGAGATTTTCATCTATCTATCAGGCGAGATCACTTGAGTCATCTAGTTGTTTCACATTATAGGTTCTAAGACGCCACATATTCGTAGGATCAACACCCGAAGTAATTGTTCGTGAAGGGAACTCAAACCTTCATGCATCCCAGATGTTGAGACATGTGGAAGCTTTCAGTAAGTAGAAGAGCAGACGCTGCAAACTGTATTTGATTACCATGGGCAGTTGAAGAGTTTAGCACTAAAGGTGTGGTAAAGCTTAACCAATTGCAGAGCCTTGCGATCGGAGTTTTGTGGAAGACATGCCGTTTGAGAAGAACAAAGACTGTAAATCGTATTAAATTTATATGTACAATCAGAGTTAGTAAATTTCCATTCATGGATAATGAAGAATGGACGTTCGATTCATTTTGGATCCGAACCACTATAAATTGTATCTTTCTTTTCCTTTCTAGCTTTTACATTTCAATTTTTACACACTGTTTTCAAACCCAACAATTGACCTCGGTAAATTAATCTCTTTTATAAGTTATATATAGCTGAGCTTACGCCCACCTAGTCAGAATTAAATACACATATACACTTTCACACTTTATCTTTACCGCGCTATCTCTTATCTAGGGACTAACAATGTTGATGTTATATTTTAGAGAAGAAAAATGATAAAATTTTAATTTTATATATTTTTTTTATTTTAGTATATTAGTGAGATTGTGCTCTCCTCTCCAAATTCTATCATTTCAAATCCTAAAATTCACATTTGTTTCTTCCTCTTCAATGTTTAATAATTGGTAGGTTCGGAATTAGCCAAACTAAATTACTTTAATATTGTTTGTGACAGAATATTATTAGATTTGATATAGATATTCTTGTATTTAGGGTTTCTAGAGTTTTATATCTTTTAATTATTTTCCATATCTTTTTGTACTCTATTTATATTCATCAATAAAATATTTTACGTTTGCGGAAAACCCTATCATGACATCAACCATCTAACTCGATCCTATCCCCTCCCTCACGTCTCTCTCGCTCACGCCGTGGTCCCCGGCAATCCGTTGCCTCTCTCCACCCTTGTGCGCATTCACGATCAAATTATCATCATCGAACTTCCTTTCTGGCGTTCGCAGCTTGTCCCCCTCCTTACATCTTACATGTCGGGATCTCCTCAAATATGTTGATGGTTCTCTCCCGCCGCCCCCAGCCGCTCTCGCTTCTCCATCTGGTTCAGTCTATTCCAACCCCGCCTACGCCTCTTGGCATCTCCAAGATCAGCGATTATTGAGCCTGCTTCTTTCTACTCTCTCTGAAGAAGCCATGGCGGAGGTTATCAGATGCACTACGACTCGGTCCGTCTGGGTAGCCCTGGACGTTGCCTTCAGTAACAAGTCGAAAGCTCGCAAACTCCATCTGAAGGATGACCTGCAACTTATCAAGTGTGGTTCACGCTCTGTTGTTGAATATGGCCAAGAATTCAAAGCTTTGTGCGATCAATTGGCTGCGATGGGTCGGCCGGTCGACGATACGGACAAGGCGCATTGATTTCTTCGCAGCCTCGGTCCTCAGTTCTCCTTCTTTTCTGTTGCTCAGATGGCGCTTACTGCACTACCGTCCTTCCGCTATCTTCTCTCCAAAGCCGAGAGTTTTTCAATGTTTTAGGATTCCATGGAGAGCTCTTCTTACTCTCCGATCGCGTTCTATGGACACAGCCAGCCACCCACATCAGCTGATTCCACCCACGGCAACTCTGACAAATGGGGTGGGGGCTCTCGAAACAATCAGCGCCACCGTGGAAATAATCGCTCCAATCAATGCTGACCGCCACAATGTCATACATGTCGTCAAGAGTCCCGTTTGGCTCATCGCTATGACTGAGGAAATGGAAGCTTTACAAAACAATCACACTTGGGATCTTCTACCACGACCCCCGGATTCTAATATTGTAGGTTCCAAATGGATTTTCCGGATAAAGTTTCGATCCGACGACACTGTTGACCAACACAAGGCACACCTTATTGCGCAAGGATTCACGCAGATCCCTGGTCTTGATTTTTTGCAAACCTTTAGTCCCGTTGTCAAAGCCACCTCTATCTGCATTGTCATCTCTCTTGCAGTTGCCCTTGGATGGTCCCTCCACCAGCTCGATGTCAAGAATGCATTCCTCAATGACATTCCATTGACACCTGTTTACATGGATCAACCACCGCGCTTCATCGATCCACATTTTCCCAATAACGTATGTCGTCTCAAAAAAGCTCTTTATGGACTCAAGCAAGCACCCCGCGCTTGGTTTTAGCGACTAAGTTCTTTTATACTATCTTCGGGTTTCATATGCAACAAGGCAGACACTTCCCTGTTTATTTACTCTAATGGTGCTACTCTTCTTTATCTTCTTGTCTATGTTGACGACATAATCCTCACCGAAAATAGCTCATCTCATATTTTAGCCTTTATTACATGCATGCATTCCGAGTTCGCAATTAAGGATATGGGTCGCCTGAGTTATTTCTTAGGCTTGGAGGTTACATACACTGACAACGGCTTATTGCTTTCACAGGCTAATTATGCTCGCAACATACTTACGAGTGTGGAACTTCTTGATGCTCATCCAGTCGCCACCCCTTTACCGATCGGACATACGCTTCCTCAATCTGGTGTCTCCTTAGAAGATGTTACTCACTATCGATCGATCATCGGGGCTCTTCAATATCTTACTATCACTCGTCGATCGACGTATGGCTATGCTATCTTCTTGGCTGGAAACTTGGTCTCTTGGAGTGGCAAAAAAGCAACCGACTATTGCCTGTTCTAGCTGCGAGTCAGAATATCAGGCTATGGCGAATACAACTGCGAAAGTTTTTTGGATCACCTCGCTTCTTCGAGAGCTCTGTGTCCCTTTAACTGGCTCTCTTCAGATGTTCTATGAGAATCCTATCGCGCATAAGAGAGCTAAGCACATTGATATAGATTATCATTTCGTGCGTGAGCTTGTTCAAGATGGAAAGCTTTGCACCGAATACATCCCGACAGAGTTCCAGATCACTGACATCTTCACAAAGGCTTTGCCACGACCTTTGTTTGAATTTTTTCGTAGCAAGCTCCGTGTCTTCTCCATTCCGACGTCTTCGCTTGAGGGGATGATAGAATATTATTAGGTTTGATATAGATATTTTTGTATCTAGGGTTTCTAGAGTTTTATATCTTTTAGATATTTTCCGTATCTTTTTGTACTCTATTTATATTCATCAATAAAGTATTTTACTTTTGCGGAAAACCCTATCAATTTGGTTGATTTAATTTGAAATATATTCAATTGATTAGATTTTTAAAAAAATGGTAAAACTCTTACGGAGTAGGTCTCTTAATTCTTAATTTGTTAAAGAGTTTATAGGAATGATGCATTTTTCTATTATGAAATATATTATTATGTAATTATGTTATTTATCAACGATGTATTTACATAATTTAAAGGATATATTTCAAATATAGAATATATGGACTTATTTTAAGTAATGTATTTCTAGATAAGATTTGTAGTAGGGGTGTAAATGAATTAAATTGTTTGTGAGCTACTCAGATCTCGACTCGATAATAGTTTATTCGAGCTCATTTAGTAAATGAATTAAACATGAGCATTATAGTATTCAACTCGTGAGCAAGCTCGATAGCTAAAATTAGTAAGAAATTTAAAATAATTACATTTATAAGAATAACATTTCCATGATGTAAGAGTAACAATAATGATAAATTGTCATAGTGATTAGAAAAATTTAGAATGAGCATGAATATGATACTCCCTCCGTCCCGCGTAATTAATCCCACTTTGAATGGACACGATAACTAATGTTTGTAAGTGTAGTGAAATTAATATTTTATTGATATGAGAAGATTTTTTTCCATTTTAGGAAATGAGACTAATCTAATGGGACAGACGAAAATGAAAAATAAGACTAATCTAACGGGATGGAGGGAATATTAATTTTGGGATAAATATCTTTATATCTCAAAATAATAATGACTATTTTTAATATATTCAAAAATTAAAAAGTTCGTTTAAGCTCGACTAAAATTCGATAAAGTTCGTAAACATCAAAATATTCGATATAAAGCTTGAAGCCAACTTGATACTAAACAAATCAAACTTGAGCACAACAGTACTTATTTTTTTTAAAAATCTAAGAAAAAGGACTATAAGTAGTAGATGAAGTCTGATGAGACCCTTTCTTTTGTAAATGAGATTTTTAATTTGGCCGCATAAATTTTCATGGAAGTGGACAGGATTTGATGTCAAGAAAAAGGACTATAAGTAATTTAATTTATAGAAGACAACCCACATGTGCAAGATACAATAATGGCAAAAAACAAAATAAAATAATAATAATAAGTATAAGTATGCAAAATAAATTAAGGCTAATGGGATAAACAGTTGTTCCTCACAAACTATTTTCCAAAATGACACTATATATTGTTGATTTGTGCCAGTAGGGAAAAATTCATTACAAATTGTGGAATTTTGGGACACCAAAAGTCCAAAACAAAACAGTCTCTCAAATAAACCCCACATTTCCAGGTAGCTGTCTTTATTGTCTGTGATTTTCATTCTTGCCCCACCTTTTTTATTTTCTTCTTCAATAAATTTTCTGGCTGTATTATTATAGTAGTGCCCAGCTTTATTGGATAACATGTATATGCATCATTCCATTGTTTTTTCTGTCTTCCTATCATTCTTCTGATTTTGGGAATATTTAAAATAATTAAATAAAATTATAAAAAAAAAATTCATTATATAACCAAACAATTGTTTATTTGTAAGGGGATTTTATCCTTGGGTTTTTGTTTATACTTCTTTTAGAATTAGGTATTTTATAGTTAATGGTATGAATCATATAGGGCTAAGGGCATGATCTATTTTCATCAAATAAAGAATCGAACCAATTTATGAACATTCCACAACTTCAAAACCCTCCATCTCTCACTCATCAACCTACATATTTCATACAGACAAAAAGCAATCCCCACACACACAAAATATTCATCATTAATCAAAGATATAATAAATTTTGAATGGAAAAAGAATTATAACACAGGCGCCACATATCATATATTTATATATACATGCACACCCCCATCATCCATTACATACATCCATGTCCCAAAACTCAAATCTTTCCTGCTTTTTTCTTGTTGGTTTTCATAAAGTTCTTTTCTTTTCTTTTTTCTGGAAAAATATTTCGACTTGAGGAAGATACAAATGTGATGAAAGAAACCCTTCACTATTCTAACCAAAAACAAGAAGCCTCTTCTAAAACATCTAACTTCTCGTTCATACCAAAAAGAATGATGATCCCCCATCAAAGCCGACGATCTAAACCATCAAAACACTACATGGGGTTTCGTTAGAGCTCGTTTACCTGTGAGCCGACTGCATCCAGCATTCGCCCCCACAATATATATGCATTTTAATCCAACTTCAACGAGCTGCACCCTCTCCCTCCACACCTCCCCTCCCTCCTTGTGTTTCTTCCACAATTGCTTCTTGCTCGTTCCACATGAGACTGCGTGTCTCAGTCTCGCCTTTCCCTCCGGGAGTGGCACCGATAGCATGATTATCTGTTATTTCTTCTCAGGCTGCCATGGATGTAAATTGTCATTTCCTGGTCAAGAAATCGTACAAATTGAACCATAAATTCACACTCCCCATTCAATCTAAAGATGGCGTATCACATTTTTGAACCTACAATGGGGTGATCAAAGACAGCGTAAATATATACTAACCCGCTGGTTGTTTCTGCTCGGCGGGCTTCACCGGAACAGCAGCTGGCACGGGATGCACATAAGAAAAGCCAGCAGGCAACACAGTCTGCGTAGTAAACTGCGATGCGTGGACTATACCCTGAGATGGCAATCCACCACCCTTCACATTAGCAGTGGCTGTGGCAATTGCTGTAGCTGGATCGTTGGTGGTTGCACCACCCAGTGTTACCGGAGGGCATAATGACAAAACCCCACCAGATGTAACCGGAGCACCTGGTGACTGCTGATGTTGGTCAGTCTGTCTTCGTGCTACATAGTATCCGGTGGCCCCAGATGTGGTCGAGCTTTTACCCGAAGAATGATGAGGCTGTGATTGAGCATACGGATTAGAGAAGAATAGCTGCTGCTGCATAGCCTTTGGCATCTGTTGCTGAGACTGCTGTTGCATTTGTGATTTCTGTGAAGCAGCAGCAGCAACATGAGGGTTTCCAAGAATTGATGGAGACTTCTGGTTAGTCACGGATGGCGAGTTCTTGGTCGGTTGTGCTGACAAGGAAGAAGGTTGGCCGGTTTTGTTGTTGGTAGAAGCAGAGGATGTTGTTCTGGGGCTCCCACTGGCCCCTTTGGAAACGGAGGAGGTTGTGGGAGAGCCTATCATCATTTGGGAAGGCGCATTCGGGTTGTTGTTTGGGTGAGCTTGCCCTTGTGGAGCTGCCGATGGTTTCTGATTTCCTCCAAAGGATATTTGAGTGTGCATTGGGGCTTGAGTCCGCTGCTGGGGAAGGTTCTTGAGCGTCACCGTAGTTGAGGCCGCCAGAGAAGAAGGTGTTTGGGGGGTCGATGATCTACCGGAGGCCTTCCATTGTGGGGATTGGGAGGGGCTGCTGCTGCCGCTGCTCTGGACAAGATTTGGTGGGAACCCAGAGAGTGCATTCGGAAACTTGGAAGCCATGGTAGAAGATGGATTCAAATGCTCGGAATACATACCCCCGTTACTAGTCACGGCCACCTTACTCCGACTAACGGAGTTTGCTGCCATTTGCTGCTGCTGCTGCTGCTTAAAATTATGCATATGCTGTTGTTGAAGTTGAGTTAAGTTATGAGCATTTTGGACATTCATAGCCCCAACAGCACTAGTTGTGATGGATCGAGAGCCACGGGCTGCTGCTCCAGCATTAAGAGAGCGAGTGGAGCTCTCAATGGCCGACGACGAAACTGGCCCATCAGATCTCGTGAATGCAATGGACTGCCCACCACCACCCAATGCCTTCCCAGTCAAGCTCTTCATTTCATCTTCTGTGGTAGAGGAATCAACGCCACCAGAGTTACCATCATCCGAAGCTCGAAAGTTCTTCTGTGCAGCCATCATCTGTCGCGCAACTTCTGAGGAGTTCTGAAACATAGCATGAGTTTGGGCCATGGAAGATACATCAATGCCAGGGCCAGCAGCCCCGTTCATCGTACCAAAAGTCATCGCGAAGCTATGTGCAGGCAAGGAGTCGGGCCCTGCCTTCGACCCATGCTGCTGCTGTGCTTGATGGCCCTTCTTGTCTGCATGATTACTACTCGCACTTGCAGCAGCAGCACTAGCCAAAGCAGCTGAATGATTCATCATACCAAAGTTTGGTGGGTTCATCGACATTGCAAAATTCTGGCCATAAATATTCATGGAGGTCCGAGAACCCCGACTATCAGTAGTTGATGGACTGTCCTCACGCCCAGGTTCACCCTCATGGTTTCTCGGTCGCGATTGGTGCACGTACTGATTATGGCTCTGCTGTAACTGCTGGGACGGCTGAGCTTTTTGGGACGACAAGTTTTGCAAGCTAGCAGTTCCAGAACCACCGGAAACGCCACCACTTTGGATTCTCTGCTGCTGCTGGCTCTGCAAATGCTTCTGCGACGCTGAAGAACCACTCGTCGCACTTGCATTTTGGTGAGCTTGGAGCAACTGCGACTGAATGGATGGTGGTTGCACCTGCTGAAGTTGCGAAGGATGAATCATCTGAGACGAATAGAAGGGGCCATTGAACAGAGGCATTGCCTGAGCAGGATTGCCCCGGTAATTCGGGGGCGCCCCTACAGCCGCAGCAGGTATAGGAAAGGAGTAGCCATTGTTCTGCACGAATGCCAAATACTGGGTTTCGTTAGAAGCCATATTTGGATAGTTGAAGCTCACTGCAGCTGCCGGAGAGGAGCTTGTAACAGCAGCACCAGAAGTGGCGGACGAAACCCCAGCAGCAGCAGCCGGAGATTTCGCACCACTAGGCCGGGGGGCAGAGGTTTGTTGCTGGTTCATTGGGAAGATGAAAGCAGGCCCCTGCTCAACAAATTACCGAAAAACCCATTCAACCCTCCATCAAGAAAAGAAAATGCAGCAACATTAGAGATGAAATGAAATGAAACATACCAGCAAATTAGTAGGAGCAACAGGAGGCAATGCTTGCTGAATTAGAAATTGCTGCTTTCTTTGTGCAGATTCCGACACAGTCGTAGGCTGAGTACCCTTCTCCTTGGCAACATGATTGGGGATGTTAGCAGCGCTTTGGCCCTTATCCTGACCAGTGTTGGCACCTCTAACACCGAGAATATCCGGGCCAGGTACGACGTTAAGATTGCAGGGTTTCGACCCAAATAAAGAAGCAGATGCAGCTGGAGCAGGCCAGAAGGGATTCATCTTCATCAACTGCTGAAGGTAATGTATATTCCTAGCAATGTGGCAATGTGTTGCACAGCGTTTTTGTCGCGGCTGATTGAACACCGGCTGCAGAATACAACCATCAATCAAGCAAAGATCAAAGAAGATGACCAAATGAGGATAAAACAACAAGAATAGCTTACCGGAATATGTGCAGGCGCAACAACGCCGCCGCCGTTGCCACCCTCCATCGAGACAACACCTTGCAAAGGCGCCATATATCTGCCGACAAAGACAAAATTATTACAGCAAAGCTACCATGTCATAATTTCCAAGAAAACATAAAAAATCGAGCCAATCATACCCCATGGGAGGAAGCCCACCAGGCCAACTTGCCATGGACATCGGCAATGGCAGGGAGCTTGTGGAATGACCTAAAAGAAAATAAAAAAATAGGATCCAATAATCAAGAAACATTCAATCAAAGATCACCAAAAGAAGTAAGAAAAAACCTACCAGATTTCTCAGTGAGTGGCTGCTTCTGCTTTTGAGTCAACGATTGCGATTTGTTTCCATTTCCGGCGGCATTAACTCCATCGCCACCATCTCTTTCAGACTTTTCCAAATCAAGATGCAAATCGAGGTTTCTTCTCTCCTTATTCTCAGTTGCCTTGTTTGATTCAGCCTCCACCACTGCCGCTTTTACCTTCTTATCTTCAGCTGACGAATAATCTCTCTCACTCTTCCCATTTTCGTCTGCTTCGTCTTTCACCGCTGCCTTCAAATTCTGAAATATCCAGCAGATAAAAAAAATTAACTTACAGTAAAAAAGGTCAATGATTCGGACAAAAGAAAAACATCAAAATCTTCCGATCCACGTACAGCATCACTGATTGATACAACTTGTTTTTTATCCACCGGCGAATCATTCTTCGTTTCCCTGTCCGGAGACGGCCGTACTACCGGCGGCGGAGCCTGAAATCAGATCCAGAATCCGGTAAGAAAAAAAAATAAAGGAAGATAAAGACGAGGAATGGAGTTCAAAAAAGTGAATCTACTCTCACCATCAGATCTATTTCGAACTTCTCTTCCTTACGATTTTCAATCTCAGCTGCAGTGGAGTTCCTAAATTCAAGAAATCCATAAACACCTCGTTAAGAAAATCATTGCTTGCAGAAAGAAAATAGAAGAAAGAGAAAAACCTTCAAAAGACAAATTTATATACTCACGCTTTATTCGCCATGGCAGCCCATGAAGCCGTCACTGCCGGCGGCGAAACCCCAACCTCTGCTCTCACCGCCAAAGAATCTTTCTCCTTCGGCAGATTCACTTCTTCTTTCGCTACGGAGTCTCTGCTCTCCTTTGAGTCTTCAGCCGCCGGCTTCAGCTCCGAACCCATTTTGGCTGATTCCGGTGCTGGTGTCGGCGCCGGCGCTACTTTCACCAGTGCTTGTGAATCGACAGCCATTTCAAATCCATATTCAGCTTCGGATCCTGATATTTTCTCAGTCTTCTGCGTCTGATCCGCGTCGGGCTTCGCCGGGATGGGATTGTTCCGAGCTCCGTAACTCGAGTTTTCCGGGATCTGGCGGGGCCTCTTTCTCTTGGGAGCTGCAAAACAGAAGCAGAAATTTTATAAGCATTCAATCATGTAGAGATAGAATCACATCCACCAGGATTCTACACTCACCGACAGCTGAAAGGGGCACTGAATTGGATCCGGAAATGGGGTTATTAGCAGAAGTCGAATTCGAAATCGGAGATGAGTTTTGCGATTTTGCATCGCTGCTCAATCTGTTATTTTCTCTCGAATCCTCTTTCTTTGATGAAGGGGCTTGCGACTGAGTCATCAAACCGTATAACACCTCGGCTATTTCAATCTCCAACTCCTCCGGATTCGAAGAATTCGAGCTCACCTTCGTCGCCGCTTTCGGCGGCTTGAGCTTCTGTCCGGAATTGTTTGCGGTCGGTTTCTGCAGATTCCAAAAAAAAAAAAAAAAAAGCGTCAGCTAAAAATCTATGAATCACGAAACTCTTGTTGTAGATACTAACAAGCTTTTTTCTGATGGAAGCATTTGGCGATGTCGGGGACAATGGAGGCGGGGGCGGCGTAGGCGTAGGCGTCGCCGTCGGCACGGCGCCTTGTCTAGCCGGAGAACTCGATGGTTGCACAAGACTCTGTTCTACGGCCGAAACTCCACCGCCGCTGTTGTTGTTACTGCTGATTGACATCCAATCGTGAGACCTCTTTGTTGATGCTTCAAGAAAATGAGAAAAATCGTTACATAAAAAACTTGGCATAAAATCCTGAGAGATGTTATTGTTGACTCACCAGAACGAGCTTTTCTAGGAATAGGGAAGCCGATCATTTCGTCGGCGGACTTCCAAACCGGCGGCGCTCGTGAAATCTTCGCCGACGAAGGATTAGGAGGGAAACTTTTCCTGTGTTGAAGATGATGATTACTACTTACAGTATTACTAGTACTATTGCTATTATGCTGTTGTTGACTAAAACTACTGCTATGGCTGTGGTGGTGGTCGCCGATAAGGCCGTGGTGGTGGTGGTTGGGAACGGAACCCACCGCCTGCATCAACAACCGGACGCCGCCACTGCCGGCGGCGGCGTTTTCTTCATCGTCGTCGTCTTCATCATCGTTGAGACTCTCTTCTTCCGAAGTTTCGTCTCCGATATCTTCTCTATTGCTGGACAATCTCTCCCCTCTTCTCCTCTTTCTCCTGGTCGACCTTTCCCTCAAATCTCTTTCTCTCTCCCTCTCCCTTTCTTTTTCTCTTTCTCTCTCTCTATCTCTGTCCCTCTCCCGATCCCGATCCTTCTTCACTCTATCTCTTAATCGCACGGATTCCGGCAACTCCAGCCCCCCATCTTCATCTGCAAACAACAACGGAAAGCTCGAATTTTTTAGTGGGATAAAACGATGATCAGAAAGTGAATAAACATGAATCAGCAGAAACAGATCTGCTGATTCAGAAAAGCAAAAATGAACCTGGAGAGTCTCTGAGACTGTTGGTTCTGTGCCTCCGTCTGTTGAAGCCTTTAGAGCCCACGATACTACTAGCCCTTCTGGCTTCTCTGTTTCTGTCCATCACTGAAATCTCCTCCCTTCTCAATCAGGATTTCAGATGAATAAATCCAATCAGATATATCTAACCAGAGGTCGGTCAGTTACAGCATAATTCGCCGGAGCTGAGAAGAAAAGTCGCCGAGAAACCAAGATTCAGAATGAATCCGGCGGATAAAACAACAATCTTTTTCTGATATCTTTATCTCAAAATGGGCTCCTCCTCTTCCACAAATCTTCCGCTTCTCTCCACTTGTTTTGTTTCTCCTTTGCGCTCTCTCTCTCTCTCTCTCTCTCTCTCTCTCCCTATAAATGAACCTTTTTTTTTTTTTCCTGCTGTCTTAATCTCATCATCTATTCATATGTTGGAAGGGGCTATTTCACATCTACAAAAGCCCTCGTGGAAACACCAGATGAACTTGCTTCGTCACGCAAATCAATCTCAGCCCTTCATCTCACCCTCATCCGACGCCCCACAATCGCCACTCTCCTACATGGCGCTATTCTGACCCTTGATGCAATCCCGAAGCACAGATCCTCCTACCGCCACGTGTCGGTTTTTTACCTTTGGAATAAAGCTTACCTTTTTTCAGATTTCCAAATATCCAAAGCCATATCATTTTAATATACATAAGGAATATAGTTAATATCCAGCTAATTATCAATAAATATTTGTATTTTTACCAAAAATATAACGGCGGCCATTATATACATACCAAATACATACATTATTAAATGTTTTGAAAAAATAAAATGACCGGATATAGCCGGTTGCAAATGTAACCTCGGTAAAAAGCACGAGGAATCTAGGTGTGAAGTGACCGCAGAAAATATCGCTAAAGCCGCAGTCAAATTTTTAAATATTATTACTCAGGCTATGCATTTGAAAAAATAAATAATTCGGTCAAATTTTAAAAAAAGAAATATTGTGCCTAAAAAAATTAATTGAAGGTCCCAAGAATCACGGCCCCACTGATTAGGTGTAAGATTTATAAATTTTATAAAGAAAATAAAAATATAATACAAATCTTATTTTAATAATGAAGAAAATTGTGGTAAGTTACTGATCCAGATTTTAATATTCATACACCACTGTTGCCAATATATATATATATATATTTAAGCACTAATGAATTGGATGGGGGGTGGGCCCAGCGTATGTTAGCAGCTAGTAGTTACTTTTTTTTTGGCAGAATAGACACGTGGGGCCCAATTTCAACGGCTGCGATCTGGTTGGCGGATGGATGTACGAGAAATATCGGCCGTCCGATCCTCCGCCGACGTGGAGGGTTTGCAATTAAAAAAGTCCTAGCTGGCACCGGATGCAGACAGGCTGAGGAGTGGAAGAATTCTAGAACGGATCTCGACCGTTGGTTTCATCAGGTGATCGAACGGCGGAGAAATGAGACCGGACAAATAAAACTGAAGTCGCGCTCACGGAAGTGAGTGGGCCCAGCGAGTTGTCTTTTTTTTATATCTTTATTAAAATTTTAGGGTTTGTTTAATTGGTTTATTTCCATCGATTCTTTACACTTTTATGCTTAATATAAATTAATAATTAATTCTCACGTTGCGGTGGAAATTTTGGGAAACTTTAGACTTAGAATAAATGAATAATGAGTCCCACTAAAGTCTAAAAATGCTCTCTTTTATGCCTCCGCCGCTTCCTTGCGCCTGGTCAATATAAAAAGTAATAATAATCATATTATTCGAAAATTTGAAAAATGCGATGAATATTTTGTCAAGAAATGTTCACTACTCAATCTAGGTACTTATTAATTTATTTACAAATGATGTAATAAAATAATATTATTAATAATAATAATATTTAAAATTAATTTTATTATCACATTATTTCTGAGTACTTCAACACATGTCATCAATTTTATGAAACATTAAATAATTAATATATTTTTAGTTTCTTTAAAAGTATATTAATAATGAGGGCCATTTCAGATTATTATGAAATAAAAATTAAGAAGATTTCTTTTGAAGTAAGCAAATCATTATATTAATTAATATCACGAGCTGTAATTACAATCAACTTCCTTCAAATCTTTAGCAATATCTGCCATTTCACAAGCCCAAGTCCATGTTAATAATATTAACATCAATATCCAACCTAAATGAGCATGTTTTAGGCGGTGTTCAATAGCGTTTTCAATGCAATCAAATCCATTCAATTAAATTCAACATGTAGAAAGTAATTATAGTATTAATTATAAGTTATTTATGCATTGAGAGGAAAATAGGAAAATGATGCATGCATGGGAAAATGGCAAAATATCAATTTTGTGTTGTAGAAGTTGAGTGCTACACTCTGAAATGCAACTTGCTGATTGTGGGTGCTGCACTCACCAGTCACCACACCTACTCAATCACAAATAATGTTAAACCATTCATATTAAAACCGAGTTAGTTCGCATATAGTAAACTAAAAATATAAAGTTAGAGCACATGAATAAACTAAAAAAATAGAGTACGTATCCAACCGAATTAAGTCTAATAGTATTTTATTTAAATTTAACTCATTTATTATTGATGGAAGTTCGGGGATTTTGTTGTAAATTTTTCGTGTGAAATATTTAATTTCATCGTAGTTAAATATTACCAAATTAATCTACGCCAGCAGTAGATGATCGTGGTGTAATTATTTTCGCAAATCCGAGTTTCGATGAGTAATAAATGAGAGAACACGAAGTGACATAGTTGTCATAGTAATAGATGATTATTACATAAAGAGGTTATGCGTGCAATAAATCAAGTCTGACATTGAATTATTACACTATTTATGAAGTATTGTATATAAAACATTGCTTTTATGGTGTGTAATAACAAAGTGTGTTGTGTATGTGGTCGTAGGAGCTCCGACGAATTGAACGGAGTACAACAAAACTAAGCAATCCAAAAAGGATTTTTGGAAGTAATGCAGTTTTCTGGAGAGTTGTAGTAATGCGGCTATTTTCGGTAACCAAAGACATTCAACTATCTATGCCTATATATCAGCATGTTACAAACTTGGGAGTGTGTCAGTTACGGGCCTTACGAATGCATCATCAAGACTCGAGTCGTTACACGCAGGAGACACGGTCATAACGGGTGGGAGACCCAGGAGCATGGTGTGTCATTTGAACGGGAGATATAACAATCCGGCGTTCAAACACACGCGCGCTGACTCGTCAGCTACGTCACGCGCTATATATGCATCGCGTCAACTAGACCAACACAGTCAACTGCACACTCTACGAGCCCCCAACAGGCTCATTTCTCTAGCCCAAAAAGATAAGGCACAAATGGGCCAAGACAAGCCTAACAACACAAAGATCAATTGTCAAGAATTGAGACGATCACGAGACATGAGACCGAAGGCTGTGGAGTAGAAAATAAAGTTGTTTTACCTTAGGGACGAATGCCGGACAACGAGCACTACATTTGCGTATTTGTCTTGCAGGAAGAGGACTCATTGACTCTACAGCATTTTTATTTATTTTTCCTGTTTCTCGTTCGTCAAATTTTGTTGCATTATTTAATGTAAAAAATTGCATAATGTGGTATATTTTATTGCATTAATAGTTGTTCTCAAACCCTATTTTCCACAATTATTGCGTCAGGTTTCGAAATTCTTATAACTCATGAAGTTCATCTATTAATTCAATTTAAACGGACTTTTTAAATATAGATTTGAAGTTAAAATATTAATTATTTTTGTAAAAGTATAAAATCTTATTAAAAACCATAATTGTATTAAAATTGATTTTTTTTCTCATAACTAACAAAGTTAATCAAATATTACCATACTTATTATTCTTAAAATATAAAAATATTAATTCCATAAAAGTAATACTTTTATATTCCAATTTATTTTTTTTAAATAGAATATACTAATTTATATTCCACCTCGGATGTCCATATTATAACTCAAAACTCATAATCTTTCTTTCTTAAATAGAATTGATTTATTTAAGTCTCACCTCAAATATCTTTATTATAACCCAAACTCATAATTTATTTTAATAGGAGTAGAATGCATTATCAAAGTTGAAATTTAAGTATTTACTAAAAAAAAGTTGAAATTTAAGTAACTTAGTTTATATATAGTTCTTCTTATAATATAATTTTAAAGGTTTTATATGAGTTAAAACTGAATAATGTTATATTTATTTATATTTTGTTTTTTTTTTAAAGAAATTTAACATTATTTAAACACACACATCCTACATGTTCCCATGAAAGCTCGAATCCATGATCTATTAATCATAGGTAGAGTGTTTCTACCACTGCACCCCGAACAAGGGACATTTTAACTAACACTACGGGAAGAAAAAAGAAAAGAAAAAAAGAAAAAAAGAAAAAAGAAAGAAGTCGGTACTTACCCCGGCACACAACCCACGTGAATAAGACTGATTGAAAACTTAAGAAATAGAAACGATAGGAATTCAATTAATCTTACGAGATCTGCAATAATTCTAGCTCGAAAAATCAAAACATAAATAAATATTATGATATTTGATATAAGTATATTCAAGGCTATAAAACTTCCTAAATACTAATTGAGTATTTGGTAAGGCCTAGCACTTAAATGGCAATTACTCAGTAATTAAATGGTAATTGCTTAGTAAGTTAATTTTTTATTTTTAATATTTAAAATGTATAAATATTAATAAAAATAAAATTATATTAATTTGTTAGAAATAATATAAGTTTGATGATATATCAAAAACCTTAGTCAGTTACATATGTATAGAATGATTTAGTTAGAATTGATTATATATCGATGTGTAATATCATATAAATTAAGTTTTGTAATAGTTTATGTCCGATTAATTGAAGACTTGAAGACACGAAAAAGCTGACCAAAGAAGTGATCAAAGTTCAAATGGAGGTCCATAACTGATTATGTCAACAGTTATGAGAAGAAGAGGAACCGCAACTTGAGAAGCAACATCGACTAACTCAGTTGTGAGGAAAATGATGAACATAACTGACTCAATTATGAGAATATCTTGGCAATCCAGCTGAAAAGAAGTATCGGCTAACAGTCCGAAAGAACTGACAACTGAAAATATAAGAAGGATGAACGAATTAAAATAGAAGTTATGTTGATAGAGATTCACAACTGATATTTATATCGATCAAGATGTCTCATAAAGCACAAAAAAAGCAGAGATGTACAAGCAAAGTCTCAACGTTCAAAGGCAAAAAATGTGGCGTATCAGTAACCCCTTTAACGGTGCAATTTCAAAATGAAGACTATAATATTTCATTTCAATCTCAAACAAGAAAAGAGTGCGGTGGATGGACAAAGAAATAGAAAGATTGAAAATTCAGAGAAATGCTCTAACGAAGTCATTCTGCTTTAGTCAATCTTCATCACTGAGGCTTTCTACAGTCACCTTGTGTTGTTTGAACATAAGACCTCCAAGCTATTTGAAGCTTTAGACCACAAGAGTTCAACTTATCTTCTAAGATAATTGAATCCAAGAACTTTCCAGCTCACTTATAATACCCCGAAGTTTTTTAACATTTTTGTAACTCCTTCTATAAAATAAATTATTATTTATTACTCCCTCCGTCCCAAGTAAATTGTCCACATTTCCTTTTTCGTCTGTCCCACAATATTAGTCAACTTTCCTAAAATAGCAAATTTCTCACACTCATCAATAAAATATTCATCCCACTATCACCCACTACTACTCACATGTATTGGTTATCGTGCCCGGTCAAATGTGGACAATTTGACCGGGACGGAGGGAGTATTATTCTAATTATTACATTCAATTAATGATACCTAATTTATTATTATTAATAATAATTTTAAAATTATTTTTAAACCTTTCACTTCACCACCATAAATTTTTATTCACTTTATATAATTAATTTTAGACTTTTGATTTCCTAAATCTCACATGAATATTCCTACATTTTCAATTTTCTAAACACAACACAGATTTGATTTAATTAATCTTTTCTTTCCATGTTTAAAAAATAGTAACTCAAATCAAGGTGTGAATCTATGCGTGGTACATTTTAGTTTATCCTTGTTATTCCTTTATACATGTACACCTATTATCAACCGATGGGCTGTATATTATAAATTTTAGCCGACGGGCTTCAATGTCCTATTTTAACTTTGGGCTACATGTTATACTTGTCATAATTGTATAACTTGGATAAACTTGATCACCACTGAATTAATAACAATCACCCCAAAGTTATTACTATTTTCAGGTTAAAATCTCGAGCAATGGGCTGAAGGTGGATGGTGGCCAGTGATTTTAAATAAATTCTTATTTTCCCTTTATATTATTTAAAAAATATAGTTTATTTTATCATGTCTTTTAAATAAAAATGATGTGCCCTCTTATTTAAATATTGTCTATTACTTTATTATTATAAAAAGAAATTGGGGCATTACATCATTGATCGCTGTGAAATCCACATATTAAATTATTGTAAACAGTGACAAATAAATTTATAACTCGAATGTCGAGCCCACAGGAAATTGAATGACAAAATTATTCTATGTACTAAATAACAATTGTGACCTATGTATGGAACCCTATTAAATGTAACAAAAAATGATTTTCTATAAACTTGATAGTTTTCTGAAATCAATGAGAAGAAGTACAAGCCACTGATGATTATTGATGATAAAGTTGAAGCTAAATGAGCTGATTTGGTTTTCTATCGTATTTTGGAACACGTAAAGAAGAATATAAATGTTTGCACTATCCAAATGCTTGAACTCAATGTCCAACTTGGTCTTACTACAAGCTTCATTATGGAAACACTATTGCAAGAAATCAATCCTGCCCAATGCAAAGAAATTTTAAATGGGGACTCTCAAATAACAGTTGAGACTTATGTATGGAACCCTATTAGATGTAACAAAAAATGATTTTCTATAAACTCGATAGTTTTCTGAAATCAATGAGAAGAAGTACAAGCCTCTCATGATTCTTGATGATAAAGTTGAAGCTAAACAAGCTAATTTTGTCTTCTATCCTATTTTGGAACACGTAAAGAAGAATATGAATGTATGCACTATCCAAATGCTTGAACTCAATGTCTAGCTTGGTCTTTCTACAAACTTCATTATAGAAAGACTATTGCAAGAAATCAATCATGCAACAACTGTTGGTCCCAGAAATGGATGCATGTATGCTCATGGATGTTCCATTCTGATTTTCTAAAAATCCAATTCCACGTTTATCAAAAGATTGTTTTTGAACACTCAGAATTTCATCTAGTTTCCTAGAACTCTTTTTGAAAGTACATTCGCATTTGACAGGTTCAGTTTTCTTCAAGGAATCACATTCTTTTGAAATACTTTCAAAATCTTTAAGAAGTCTTGAATGTTCTTCCTTGATTTTTTCTAGTTCCTCACTGATTGACCTCGTTCTTTCGATTTCATTGGTCAAAACTGAAATTTCTGATTTCAGTGAGGCATTTTCACTAACTAATTCATCTTTAATCTCATGAAATTTTTCTACTTCTTTAATAATATTTTTAAGTGAAAAATCTTCTGAATTTGAGCGACTAAATTCAGAGTTTTCTTCAAAGCATGTAGATGCAAGTGAGGAGGGTAGATGGGTTGTTACCACTATTTCGCAATTCGAGGCGTTGTCTTCTTCGTCGGTAACATCTCCATCGATTGCCGCCATAAATGCAAGAAGCGCTTCCTCATCATTCTCGTCCTCAGGCGTGTAACACCCATCATCATGGTCTGGTACGTCTGGCACTTCAGTTCTTGTTAGCATTGCTTGAGCCACAACTTTAGATGCTCTCCTTTCAAACATCTTATTCAGTCTTTCTCTCTCCTCCTGAGAGACCAGAGGACATTCGTACTTCAGATGGTCTGGAGAGTTGCATTCATAGCATGTGCGTGGATCTCTCTTTGTGAACCTTTGCTCACTGAGTATCTTTCCCTTTTCCCTTGGCCTTCTCGAGAAGTATGGTCAGGTTCTTCATTTGTTCTTCCAGTTTGACAACTGAAAGTTCAGTTTCCTTCTTTGGAACTGAGGTGGAGCCGTCCTTCGCTGGTGAGGATTGATAGGCAGTTTTCTCAAAGTGAATTGGCCTCTTTGGTCGCCTTTGGAAGTCTCTCTTTACGAAGAATGTTGCGTCACCATTAGTTGTTGACTTTGGAGTTCTAACAGCTTCATTCATGTTCACCATCTGAATGTCCCATTCATGGGCTTGAAGTTCGGCGAACAATTCTTTGGTTCACATCTTCGAGAGATCCATTGTCTTTAAACTGGTGGTTTTACAAACCAGTCTTCCTTTGGCAGTCTTGAAAGAATTTTTGCGTTCATGTCAGCCACCTTTTCCTCTCTTCCAAGATTCTTCATTTCGCCGACAATAGCGTTGAACCTTGCTTCCATTGATTTGATCATCTCGCCATGCAGCATCTGGAAGGATTCATATTTGTCAATGCAAATTTGTTTCTTGTTACGTCTCATGTCTTCTGTTTCCCTGGTAAGCTCGTTGATCCAGTCCCATATCTCTTTAGCTCTATTGCTCTATATGGCTTCATCCATAAGAGGTTCAGGGAGAGAGTGCATGATCATTTCTTGAGCAATGGGATCCAGTTGATGACGTTTCCTGTCATCGAGTGTCCATTCTTCCAGTGGTTTATCTATCATTTCGACACCACCTGGACCATCTGTTCCTGCGAGCTGGATTTTTGGCTTCTGGATCTTCAGGGGTCCATTTTTCAAGACATCATCCATCTCTGGATGTTGAGCTCTCAATTGAATGAGACACCTCTTCTTCCATACTTCGAACTTCATCGGGTTGTACTTGGGAAGGCTTAGGAAACTCATCATTATCTTATGATAACCTGCTCGCTAATCACACTTTCTAGACTGTCCTGTTATACACTTTAACACTTTTTTAGACAAGTGTTGAAGGTTTCAAAACACAAATGTAAAATGTAAAGTGCGTATGTAAGTAAACTGTAAATTACACAGGATAGTTATAGTGGTTCGGAGCCTTAAGTCCTACGTCCACTCTTCGGAACTTGATCCGGCAATTCACTAAGTAATGAAGATACAACCCTCACGATCTATAGCCAAATGCTGTAGAAATCACTGTTCACAGCAGAATGGATCACTGGCAGTTGTTCTTCACTCCTTCTTCAGTTCCTCGAAGCCAGGTACCTCCTCGAAGTCTCCTCAGAACTGGAAGTCGTCGGAAATGGATTGAGGACAAACCTCATTTTTCCTTCTCTGGTGGGTGGATGGTTTAATTCTTCCCTGAACGTAAGCTGGTTAGCAGTTGCCCGTGATAACCTTCTTTCCCTTAGAAAGGAAGGCTGCTGTGTTCTCACTTAGAAAGTAGGAACCCCAAGAAAGCATAGTAAGTTAAAGGACTTAATCCTCGTGCACACTAGGTCACACGGTGAATCTCAGGAGATTTCTTAAGCAATGAATGCCTCATGTTCAATAAATGAACCACGGAAATAATGTCGTTCGTTTGAGAGCTTTCAATGTGTTTGAGTTTTTAGTTCCGCAGAGTAACGACAAGCTTTTAATGTGTTCGAAGTTGTATGTTTGTCTCTGAATCTCCTGCTATTTATAGTTGGAGATATGAAAATAGCCGGTAGAGATATTTTGAAGGATGTCCAATCAGAGTCTATCCTTCTCTGAAAAGTAGACATGCTCCTCTGCCTTCTTCTGAACTACTGCCGTCCTTTTTGCAGGGCAGTTTGTACTTGATGAGTCAGACGCCGAACAACATTGTACGCAAGTCACAACTGAGTGTTTTCTTTAACTTCTTTAATGTTCTTTTATGATTGATCTGTATCTTTGCTCTTCATTTATTCCTTTGACGTGAAGTTGTCCTGATCAGAAACTGTGAGCGTCTCTCAACAGTTTCTTATATGAAAATTGTATCCACAGTTTTTCTTGATATAAAAATCCTTGATAGTTGGAATACTGTCTGTTCAGTTTTCCGCATTTGTTACTCTGTTCAGTTTTTCTCGTCAGGACTGCTTCTACTTCAAAAACGGTTCCACAGCTTTTGACAGTTTTCTTCTCCTATACAAGGAATACATGAGGTAATAACTCTAAGGCCTAGACTTTGGTACTCAATTTTGACACATCAAAACATCAATTTTAAAGGTGGAATTTCTACATCAACACCTAACAACAACAACAGCAGAAAAGGGGAAGGAACTCTCTAATTATGATTCCATTCCCTTAATGAAGACAACTATCTCAATGGTTCCTCAATCTCCAATTGAATCCAAGATTAAGTTAGCTACAGGAACTCCATCTTTAGAATAAAAGAAAATCATGGAAGAGAAAAAAGAGGGAAAGGCTAAAGAGGTAAAGAAAATAGGAAAAAACTTGCGTTAGGCAGGCCTAAACGGTTTAGGCGGGTTTTATCCTACCCAAATGGGTTGACCCATCCCAAATAGGGTTTATTAATCCCAATTAAGGTATATTATATAGGTTTGGGCTTGGATTAATGGATAAAACCCGCCTAAATCGTTTAGACCTGCCTAACCCAAGACCTTCCCAAGAAAATATGGTTTCAGTTTCGCAGCTAAATGAGCAATCAGTCGAAATTAATATGTCAACTCATTCATGGGATGAAAGGCTACAACTATTTTCAGAGCATAGATCAAAGGTTATAATCGAGCACTTTCATGAGCAAGTCTTCATCGTTTGAACTGCATAGCTCAGTGTTTTAAGAATTGGTGTTTGCCACTAAAGAAAGATGTCCTTTCTAAATACTACATTTTGGAACAGAATAAGGAGTTGATTAAAATAGTCAATTCTATTATGCATAAAATAACTCTTATGTGATCTAATAGAGAATAGTGATCATATGATTTAACAAGCAATAAAAGAAGCTACGAGTTTCCAGAGATATACTGTATGGTGGTATTTTCACAGCTTCGAAGAGAAGATGACCCTAGTAGCAAATTTAAGGCTGACATTTAGACAACGACCAGAAGAGTGGGCATTGTCTTACACAGGATTGAAGGATTTAATTCGTCTATTCAATGAAAAGGTGTTGGTGATCAATACCCAGTGCATCCATGTCAAGTTCATCTACACCTAATTTCAATGCATTTGCTTAGTCTGTCGCTTCTCTTTAGCACATCGTTCTCAACCTTAGTTAATAAATCAATCAAATGAAGAAATAAATGAGAGATCAGAAACAAATAGGAAGAGGAAGTTGAAGAAGAAAAAGAACGAGTACATGAGCAATAAAAAGAGAAAGAAAATTACTAAAAAGGTCGCTAGTGAAGCAGAGGACACTACAGAAGTGTCTATTAGTCAAAGTGCTTAATAAGTTTTTTTATAATTTTTTAGTAAATATCAAATGTAACATCCGTTCATCATAATAAAAAATTAATTATTTTTTCTTTGAACAACAATCTATCTTTGTCTCAAAGATTTTACATGTTTGTTTAGCTTAAATGATATTGCACAAACTTACTGCAATCAGTTAATAGTTACATTCTCCCTTGAACTTCATATTCATCATTCATTTTAAGTGGTATCACACTTATGGGGAAAGAACATGTTAAGGGGAAATTTCAGTTGATCTATTCTACAATTAATGTATGTAAACCCCTCATCTTCTTTATGGTTTTGACATCATTAAAAATAGGAAAATTATTACGAATAATATATAGTTTTGATGGTATGCCGAAAACCTCAGTCAATTGCTTTTTTATAGAACTGACTTAATTAAAAGTGATCTTAGATTTGTAATATCATCGGAACTAAGTGTTGTAGTAGTTTGGGCCCTGCCAACCAAAGATCTAAAGACACAAAGAACCGAATAAAGAAGTGATCAAGTTCAAACATAGATCTATAACTGATTATGTCAACAGTTATGAGAAAATTAGAAAGCGGAGCTTGAGCAACAACATTGACTAACTCAGCTGTGAGGAAAATCATGTCCATAATTGACCCATTCAATTATGAGAATATCTTAGTAGCCCAACCGAAGAGAAGAACCAGCCGATAGTTCGGAAGACCTGACGACTAAAAATGTATGAAGGATGGACGAATTAAAAGTTGATAGAAATTCACAACTAATACATTATGTCAATCAAAATGTCTCATCAGAGTACAGAAAAAACAGGGACATACATGTCAAGTCTCAATGTGCACCCGCAAAAAGTGTGGAATACCATCAACCTCTTCAATAGTGCAATCTCAAAATGCAAACTATAAATACTTAATTTCAATATCAAACAAAAACAGAGAGCGGTGGATGGAAAAACAAAAACAAAAACAAACATCAACTCTAACGAAGTCATTCTGCTTTGGTTAATCTTCATTCCCGAGGCTTTCTACATCTATTTCATGTTATCTGTACATGAGACCTCCAAGCTATCTGAAGCTTGAGAATACCAGAGTTCAACTTATCTTCTGAAATAAGTGAATCCGAGACCTTCCTAACTCGCTTGAGAAGCATTGTTAACCTATCAATGTTCTTGTGAATTACTCAAACTTACAACCTAAAAGTGAGTGAAAGAGACTTACAACCTTACAACCTAAAAACGAAAAGTAAGAGAGACTTTGTGCGACTGACTGTGATCCACATTAAATTATCGAGAATAGTAAAGTAATTAAATTTTTGTTCATCTGAACGAAGACTGGGTGTAAGATTGGTTGAAGATATGAACCATTATAATCTTTGTCTTATTTACTATTAGTTATTTCTGTTACTCAACTTACTCAGTCTTTAAAATCCAACAACTAACTTCAATTGTTGGTGTATATCTGTAACTGAACTTGTAACAATTCTTTACCATCTTAATTTTTGAACTGCAAGCTAACTTGTCACAGCCCGTTTCCAAACTACATATTAAGTTATTTTTAAGATTTTATTACAGATTGGGTCCTCATCAAAATATTTATTTTTATTATTTAATATGTGTATATATTTAATTTAAATCTCATTAATATATTTATATTTATTTTAAGGATAATATTATTATAAGTATGCGTAATTTTCTAAAATGCTAATAAACTAATATTATTTTTATAACTAATAATAATAATAACTAAGTAAATAAATAAATAATAAATAATTGAATGGATAATTATACGAAAACTCAATATTACTAATAATAGTATAGGTGAACTTATCAATTAAGAATACAAAACTTAATGAAGAAGAATTTGATAACAATTATACAAGTGGTGGCGTTGGAGAAATGCAAGAGATGAGTCAATAATTTTAAATAATATTTTAATAACAAAACTTACCTATAAATACATGCATGGACTTAGTTATTCGTACTCGCCTTCAAACATTTCGAGGTACGTATCATTTCATAATTATTTTATGTTAATTCATATATACATATATATATATATATGAAATTATTTATAATACTATTATTATTATAGAATTACTTTCATATTTAATTATATATAAAGGATTATACATTTATGATTTAATGCATGATCGGATTCATTTAAATTAAAGAAATGTATTTTATTTGAATTAAGGAGCAATGTAATTAAAGATGTAAGCTATATCTTGGTCAGGTTACACTCAAGGTCATCATACTTCAGGTGTGGGTTTTACTTTAATTATGTAATTGTTGATTTAAGATTGTTCTTGTTGATATAATATGTTTGACGTGTATGGCTTCACATCATAGATGAGTATGATGGAATTGAACGCCCATCATATTCACGTCATATATGGTATGTTGGAACTGAACGCCCAACATATTCATGTGGGACTGAACGTCCTTTATATTTACGTTGTGCACAACTTAGTCGCCAGGGGTCGTTAACAGGCCCGAGATCTATATAAGGTCCTTGGATGCACCGAGCGACATCATTAATATATATACAGTGATGAATACACATGCATTTCATTTTATATGAGCTTGAACAATCTTATGCATAATGCCCACACTGAGTGTATTATATATACTCATCTCATATTAACATTTAATAAAGTTAGAATGATGAAGTCGGAGACGCGTGGAGGATCGAATGACCCACCAAGTTATTTTTCTATTTAAAGCACTAGCTTCCGCCTTTCGCGTAAATAAAAATGCATTTTATATTTTCACTGATTTATTTAAAATATTGAGTTGTATTTCACTTATATATTACGTTAACACCTTAAATGGATTAGGGTGTTACATAACTAACTCATGTGTCAGCTGAGATTTAATTTGTTCCACTCACGTTTTAAATTCCGCACGCATGTCTACTCTAACCTTTTGGGACCAACAAAATGTTAAATCAATTTTCTAAAACATAAACACAACACCTACTAGGCAGCGTCTAAGTCGCCGAGTCAAGGCGCCAATCAATCGACCTACTTAGAAATGTCTAATACATATTTCTTTATCAACTATTGACAACTTAGTATCTAGGCGGAGGTTTGTAACAATAATAAAAATTACTAATTAGTTGAAACAAGATCAACAAAAGTCCATTTGACTTCTCAATTCTATATAAACAAAAAAACTTTTCATTATCTAGTTTAGTAATAGAGTTTATTAAAAATACCTTAAATCAGTCAATCTTATTATATACTCTCACAGTCCCACTTAAATTGTCATATTTTTTTGTAGGTCCCATTTATTAGTCTCATTACTAAAATGAAAAAGTAATCAACATACTAATAAATTTTAACTTCCCTTATCTCTATCTAATGGGTTATTGTGCTGAAAATAAATAAGACAATTTAAGTGGGACAAATGGAGTATTTGTTAGGACCCTTTTTTTTTTTACAAAATTGACATATAGGAAGAGAGATGCATCACCTTTATAAGATGGGCATTGCATTGACTTCATTCCTTACAAAACTTGTTTGTAAGGAGTGTAAATTGATGTGATACATTTAACACACCCCTCAAAATATGACTTGTATGGAGATCTCACCATTATAATAATATCCATGTCATTTTTATCCAATCATTATTCTCTTCTGTCAATGTGGGACATTTACCACACTCTTCAAACACGCAACATAGAACTATTTATATCTCGAATTGCTGACAGCAACTATTGGCGGATTCTATTATTATAGCTGGATTGACTTTGATATCATGTTAGTATCCACTAATCATCACAAAATTGGTTAATACCTTGTGTGAACTCAGAGAGTCATTTATTATTGGTTTCTCCTATGTTTTTAAGGCCAACACTATAGCACATCTACAGGCTCATGTTGGAATCTATAACAATCTCCTCATTTGGACTGATTTTTTCCTCATTGGCTCTCTTGCTAGCATGGACTATTAATATAAGTTTGAAAAACATTCTCTAAAAAAACAAGATACCTCACCATTATAAAAATGGTCTATGCCATTATGTTCTAGAAAGTTTAACAATACTAAATAAAACTAAAGCATAATGAAATAAAGTAGATTTATAGAAATAATGACTCATACAATGCATATCAAATCTATCACGATATACACCAATTATATCTTGATATCTTTGTAATAAAAATGAAATCTATTCTAATCAAACTCAAAACTAATCTAGAAAGATAATTGATCTAGAAGAAAATCAATCTTTAATTCAAATCAAATCTAGCAACCCATTTCATTTAAAAAATCACATAAACTCTAAGCCCAATTCAAATTTATTTAGCCCGGTTTCCATAACTAAATTAATTCATTTTGGTCCAATTTGATCTCCAACTCCGATGGTTTCATGAATAATTCTTGAGCCCAAATTTCTTTGGTTAGCATCCACAATCCATCTTTTAACTTCTTAGTCCAAGCTTTCATCATAAGCCTACAAGAAATATTGATTGGATCTTGATTTCGAACTGCAACTTGAGCTCCATCACTTTGTTTAGAAACGTGTTGATTAAACCTTGTTTGTTAGGTTCAAAGCAAACTCTTTGGTATTTTTCCTACCTAGTAGTTATAACTCCTTATAGACATGCAAGTTGTCTTTGCTGTTTTCAAGTCTACGCCATTACTTAATAACTTCAATGTAATTTTAATTGGGTCTCTTATACAATTCGTAAAGATTTCTACAATACCTTACGTTCCCCTCAGATCTAAAGATGGATCTGAATTAAACTTGATTTAGTTCTCCATAGGTGACTTCAATTTTGCTTTTGAATCCGGTGAACTAGGAGGTTGTTTGAGACTTACATTAGGCTTCTGGTATTGAGCTTTAATTGCAAGCGTGAACTTTCGGATATGTTGACTTCGTTGTTGGAAGAGGAGCACATTCCTCGATTTCCAAATTACTTATGTGAGGGTGGAGAAATTTTCAATTTATTCTAGTATTTATTCTTGCCACTCCAGAATATCGAGTCTTAAATTGACATTTCATTATTTTCATCATCAACGTGGATTTTAAGAATATCAGCTCGCCTATAAAAATGTCTTCACGTGTTGTCCATAAGAATGTGAATAATCATCTCCTTGATCATTCCACATTAATGAAAACTGGATTCAACTCTACTCCTCTCAGGGAGAGATTAATTTTCCATAATTGAAGGAAGTATCCTACAAAGGCACCTCCAAAGAAAGACTTGCATTCTACGGAGAGATTAGTTTTCCAAATCCATTACAACAATTTAGGGTTATTGAAAGACGAGATGCTTTCAATGATAAGACATCTTGAATGTTTTTCGTCGTCCAATAATCTAGTTTCACCATGTAAATCCCAAATTTTATGAATCTCCATTGGAGATATTCATCCTCTTCATGGATTACTGATTTTTTTCAATCTACTTAGAAACAACATTTGGGTAGGGGAGTTAGATAACTAATATTTAGCCGTCATTGATCTCTCCACACCAACACCAATCTCTTTTTTTGTAATTGTCTAAAATAATCTTTTTTTTTAGTGCACTCCATACATAACACTCCTCAATAATTCCATGAACACCAGAAGTTTGCAATAACCTTATCTACTAAATACTCTCTCCGTCCCGTCATATTAGATGCGTATTCCTTTTTGATCCGTCCCGTTTATTAGACATGTTTCCTAATTTGGCAAAAAATTAACAAAATATAATCAAAATTAACTACACTTAAAATTACTACCCTACCCCCAAATATTCTTCAAATTCCCACCCCACCCCTCTGAAACCTTAAATCCCCACCCCTCAAAATTCATTCTCATTTTCCCTACCCATGCGCCGCTTCTCCTTCTCTCTACACAACTCGTCGCCGCCGCCGCCTCTCACCACCGTCCACCAGCCTCCGATCCAGCCCTTCTTGTCGCCCAAGTCCCAACTGCCGTCTGTTGTTGCTTCCAGATCCATCCAGCACCACCATCGCAACCGCCGTCTGTTGTTGCTTCTAGATCCGTCCAGCACCGTCGCCCAAGTCCTAGCCGTCATCTGCTGTTCCAACGACTGCGGCCGTGGCTCCACGCCAGCAATCGGCCGTTACTCCGTCTGCAACGCCGATGTCCAACCGAAAGTCACCACCACATCTCAGCCACCGCCGCTTCTCACCAACCGCGCTTGCAACCGACCGTCGCTGCGCTTCTCAATACATTTCTTGACTTTTTTAAGTGGTGTTATTAATGATTATTTTATTAATCTTTTATGTGTTAATCTTCCTTTAAATATTTATTTACTTTTTGTCTTGATTCATGTGCCACTCCCTCCGTATCTAATATGACGAAACGGAGGGAATATGAGTTTGGTAATTTTATGCAGTTTTAATTAAATTAAACTGCTTAATAAATTTTTATACCATTATTTATGAGACTTTTTCTGCCACGTCGGACTTCCTGGCCCCACGCCCGGAATGGTTGACCCACCATTGTTTCTATTTTTGTTTTTTGCAAAACTTTTCAGAATCGAACAAGATCCGCCACGTGGCACCCACTATTGACGTCACGCGGCTGCCCTCTAACCGTGTGTCTCTCCCCGCCAGCAACAAAAATCTTAACTTTTTCTGTGGAAAGAAAATAAATTAAGTATCTAAATTCTTAATAAATTCACAAGATTTTTTTTTAAATATAGTTATTTGAGGTTTATATAAATACTTTTTTTATTGGTCTGGAACAACAACAACTATATAAACAAATTATAATTCATGTTATCACAATATATTAATTTTTAAAAAATAAAATCGGTTATTTCTCATTTTTCTATTGAGATAAAAATAATTTAAAATCTTATTCTGAATTTTTCCTTATAAGTACATCATATAGTTATTTTGCAACAAAAATATTTTTCTCTTGTGACCAAATTAGAAAACATCAGAGTTAGTTTTTAAGATTAAATAAACTATAGTAAGGTTAAATGAAGGGCAAGTCAAATATATGCTACAATATATATATCCTTACCGTTTAAAACAAATAATACCATAATTCCACATAACCATTGGAAGAGAAATAATTTATATGAATTCTTGAAATAATTGATATAAATTATTAGTGTACTCATATGATTTTCGGTGTCCGGATTCAAAGTTCAAGTCCAAAATCATTATATTAAAAATCCGACATAGATTTATATGTTTGTAGAAAAAAAATATATGTATATATGCACCTATTTAAAGAGTGAATTTGGTGTTAAAATTCAATTCGTTTTAAATAAAAATGAAATCTATACCCTCCATCTAAACCTATCAATATTTTGGATTATATTTGTTATGAGCTTTATATTCTTAATTTTGCAATACATGTTAGGCTAAAAACACATTTTATTTTGTATTATGTATATTATGGTTAAGAAATTATATAATTAATGATTTTATCTTAATTGTGGATATACTCAATCTAAATGTTTTGATTCTTTTTAAGTACAGATTTTATTTTTTATCTAAATCTAATATCAGTCTATCTATATAGAATATATTAACTTTTACTGGATTTAAAATGATGCAATTGTATTTATGGGCAAAAAACTGGACCCAAGCATGCAGGAGGCTATTTAAGATATAAAATATGTGGTGATAAAAGAAAAGCATCGAACTTTCAAGTAGATTTGTATGAAAGATGAAGTCCATGAGGGAGAACATTCTCTCTCTATATATCGAAAGTAATTAATTGATAATTAAAAGATAATGAATATATATTTATATTATATATATGTATATATTAAACTAATACAATTGGGTTTTTTGGAATAGAAGACGACTACGTGGGGTTCTTTGCTAATCTTTAGCTTTATATTATTAAAAGAAGTAACTTGAAAGTGATGCATTAATTTATTCAGGGCTATAAAATATACATTTATTTTGAATTAATCTAGAGAGAGAGAGATAATGCTCTATCTTTTTGCATGTAGCAGTACAGTAGTAGTATACATGGTTTGCTGGCAACCAAGTTTGTGTAGGAGTTGGAATTTATATTTATTTTATTCCAATCATTTAATCACTTTCAATAATTAAATTCAATTTTGGTATATGCCTCAACACACCCAATTTAAATTTTATTTTTTCCATCATGGATGTGATTGTAATCACATTGGTGGTGTTTTCCTATGCATTATTAGGTTTAAATCATATATGTGACAATCTATTTATGGGCTTATTTTATTTTATTTATAATAGTGAAATGACTATATTAATTAGAATACATTTAAATGAATTGATGATATATTTGGGAAAAAAGAGAAAAAGACTGAGATGTGGAGTATTATCTTCCATTCAAACAGGTTAAATTGGGTTGCTGATAAAGATCAAAGATTCAATCAACAATAAGTGTGTCGACTATTTCATTATAATATTTTATTTTATCCATATATTATAATTTTTTCCATTTATTATTGCTAGGGAAGTTTTGAATCTCCTTTATTTGTCAACGAAAAAAAATATGGTTCAAGTAAAAGGCGAACTTAAAAAATAAATGAATATTTCAACAATTTGTGAAGCATAAATTGATCCAAATAAACCAATGCAGATGAGATAACGAGAGAGAAAATATTCATGTGAAAAAAAAAATCTAATTTATTAGATCTAAATAAATTAATGGTTGATATACAATCAATCAACATTGTAATTAAGCAACTACTTGAATACAGTCAAACAATGTCGTGAACAAAAGCAAGCATCTTCTCATATATATATATAATAGTGATCATATGAGAATAGTTTTTAGTATGAGAAATGAGAATAAATCTCAACCTTTGATTTTGTGATTTCAACGCTCGTGATCTATTTCACTCCGTGTGCAGTTTTCCTCGATTATCCTGCAGTTTTGCAAAATTAAGGTTATTTTTGTAATTTTAACTTTTTTTAAAATTTGAAATAGTATCTCATCAGATTTTTTATTCCTTTCTTCGCGCGATTTGATTTCTTCTTCCTTCTTCGTTCGATTTGATTTATATTTCTTCTCTCTATCAGATTTTTTTCTTTATTTCTGGATTTTGCATTAGTGTTCGGTCTCGACTTTGTTAATTGTGCATGAATATAGTTTAATTTTTTTTTAATTCAAATCGACATTCATTTTTACTATTATATTGTGCATCTTTAGCGTTAACTTTGTGCATTTTTGTGTCTTACAAGTTCATTTATTCCAAAGTGTGTTGATGAGATGAAGCATTTTAGGGGCAGAGTTTTTAGAACTGTTGATGTTGGTATTGAGTTTTATAGAGACTACGCTCGTGTTGCTGCTTTGAAGAAGAAGATGTTTAATTTTTTTTAATTCGTATTTATGTAAAAATGAAGTAAATCGGGCTTAAAATGCAGGTTGCTGTTTGTGTTTGAGTATTTTTACAGTTTTAGCCTTTAAAGGCTAAATCTGCAGGATATTGGGGCAAAAATGCCGCGTTTTTTAATTTGCTGAGAATGAATCATGTTCGTCGATTTGATGAGATGGACACACGAGATCTATTCTTATTTCTCATAGTAACTCCTATTCTCATCTGATCACTACCCTATATATATATATATATATATAGGGGCTTAATCCAGTGAGAATAGAGAATATGAGAATACTACATTATATCCTCGCTATACTTCATTTTAACATCAAAATCATTCAGTGAAAAAATATTCATTTTAACCTCAAAATACTTCATCTTCATTTTATCTTCCATTTTCTTCATTTTATCTTCGATTTCATTCATTGTACTTTTTAGCCTTCAGTTTTTCTAAAATATTGTTCATTTTTATCTTCATTTTTGTTCATTTTATCTTAAAATTACTTCATTTCTATTCTCATATTCTCACGTTAACAACTATTCTCATATGATCAGACCACTATATATATATATATATATATATATATATATTGAGAGAGACAGAGAGAGAGAGAGAATGGATAAAAAAATTTGATGGATGAATGATCAAGATAGAGTTTTTTAGATTGACAATTGTTTATTTTGATATGGGTGGTTATCAAAGTTAATGAAGCATAACATAATAACTAAACAAGCATAATATACTAACTAATCAAATATTATTAGCATTTTAGCTAGGGGTGACAATTCGTGCGGATTGGATCCTTATCGTGTCAATCCGTTATCGATATGATCCATTAAGGTCAAATCCGTTAAGCTCAAATCCGTATCCACACGAATCCAATCCGTATTCGTTAAGGATCCAATAAGTATCCAATCCGAATGATCCATTATGGATCCAATCCGATAAGAATCCAAATCGGATTTGTTCAATAAGAATTCGTTTCAATAAACACAATTATAATGCAATAAATATTTGATAAGATAATACAAAATATTCATATTTGATTGTTCAAATCATGTGTTAGATAAATATATAAAACTGCAACTTCATTTGAAACTAAAATCATCAATCAAATATCATTAGATACATAGATAAATCTTAAATTCAAATACTAGTGGTCGAACTTGCTCATTTTTAAATACTTATGAATCTTTCACCTTAGTCATCAATACCCCACTTACAATTTTGAGGAGGTGGATATGGTCTTTCACTAAACTCCACCAACTATTCCGGAGGGTGTACTCAACTAGCAGACAACTCACAAGCACCCTGATGACCTGAACGTGGCGATGCAAGGTCCTCGAGAACGCTATGATCATACCTCTCGAGGCTCAACAAGGAGCTGGTCGCGGTGCCAGACTATCCTGCAGACACGGCTCTCCGAGCCATGAGGAAGGGTATGGATGTTGATTCACATTTGTACAAGGAGCTTACAATGTACCCATGCAACAGCCTAGATGACGCAATCATCAAGGCCTGAATATTCATCAAATGGGAGGAAGATGAACCTTACAGAAGATCCCGTCAATCCTTTCTCGGAGAGGCCTTTGGAAGAGACGATATGGGCAAAAACGATTCAATTACTGTAGTGGAAGATACATGACTTTGCATAATTATATGAGTCAAATCAAACTCGTTCCATTCAGATACATTGTTCTATTATTTACTCTTTTTGCCATTTGCTAATTTATATTCTGATTTGTACATTTTTACTGACATGAGCGTCAGAGGGGCAATGACTTTGCGCTACATGAAATGTGATCGTAGGAAGCACATACGTAAGCAGGTAAAATACCAAGAATGTAGCCATCACTGGGTAGGAGCTGGAATAGAGAAAGGGCCATCTACCGTCTAAATCAAGCACTGAATCCACTTGAAGGAGCTCTTCAACTTACGCGTTTGCCTGGGGCTCCTCAACATTTTCAGTAGATTGGGGCTCCACGACCTTCTCAACTTACTGGGGCTGTTCCCGACCTCCCCCGGACATAGCCCAAGACTTATCTTGACCTTCTCGGCAGTGATCTTAGCTTTAGCTCGTGCCATCACCTGCTCGCCTATCAGCTGCAAGAAGGTATGATGGTCAATTATCAAAAGACAATAGGAGTAAGCTTAAAGAGAAATAATACATCAAAAGTCTACATGAAGTCCTAGTGGAGCACAAACTCTTCATAACTAAGTGATTTCCCGCTCTTCATCCTTTAGACCTACTCCGACAAACAACCAGCTCCTTGAAAAGAGGAGTTGTGAAGAACGACCAAATCCTAAAAGCGAGGAGCCTAAAAAATGACCAGCTCTCGAAAGCGAGGAGCTTGAAAAATCAACCAGCTCCCAAAAGTGAGGAGTTTGGAAAATGACCAATTCTCGAAAGCGAGTAATTTTGAAAAACAACAAACTCCCGAAAGTGAGGAGTTTGGAAAAATGACCAGCTCCTAAATAGCGAGGAGTCTGAAAAAATGACTGTACAGAGTACCAAAGTGCTAGCTAATGGAGCAAAGACTCCAACCGGTGACCGCCCAATAAGATGCTCACCGATGAATATCGTGGTTACCGGATCCACGATTGTGCTCTCGAGCCATCCTTTTTAGGGGTAGCCGAAGCCTACCCTCGTGAGATTCCCACACGAACCTCTGGCAAAGACCACTACGATCCTTCGCGACTCATGACTAAACACTATGCGAGCCCCATCAACAGGAACTCAAAACCTAGCACTTCAAATATAAATGCACTCTCGAGCTATCCTTTTGCGAGTAGCCGAAGCCTACATACATGAAGTTCTCATACGGACTATTGGCATAGACCATGTAGATCCATCGGCACTCACGTCACTTAATCTACAAGTTTCTTTAACTCTACGAAGCTAGCTTAGAATTTTACGAAATTATTTTGACTTTGTGGTCTACTGCATGTACACCTTAAAGAATTGGTTAAGGTTAAGACCCAAATGGACTTGCAAAGGCCCATTAAGAAGGTCCACGGTTCCAGCCCAAGCTCCTAGACCAGCTCAGGACATGTAGCACAAAAGTATTGTGCAGCACCTCAGGTCGATCTCAAGTAGGAGTAATATGCAGCACCTTGAAGAAGCTAGTCAACAACCGATAGGGGTCCATTTAAGCCGCTACTTGAAGGAGGTATCTAAGGGAGGTCAACTCCAGTTGATCTTAAGAACAAGTTCAACTGGTCACCTCAAGGAGGTCATTCCAAGAAAGTCGAAAGAGCTGGTCGTGAATAGTAGGTATCCAAATGTTATTAAAGGAGACCTCCTCATTAAGGTCGTAAAGTGCTTATCCTTAAAGGAGGCCGTCTAAAGGTGGTATCTGGATAAGGTCTTCGAGGTTGCATCCAGCGGATAAGGCTTGGCAGTTGAGGGAAAGGTGCTAGCAATTGCTGCAGTCCCTATCTTTGCGGAAGTAGCTCCAACCACTCCTAAAATTGTGGGGAACGTGGCTGCTAGGGTTTAGAACGTTAGGGGACTTGTATTTGGGCCTCCTATGGTCTATAAATAGGGGAATCTCGCCATTTTTTGTGTCTAATCACTTTTTGCACACATTAACGCTTATTTACTCAGATGAAACCCTACTTTGGCTGTTGCATGACCTGCTTCTGCTCGACCTGCTATAGTTAAATGTGCACCTACTTTTCTTGTCTAATAAACGGTCATTTACCTCATTTATTTATTTTCAACAATTTATTTATATATTTTTACTTGTTATTGCCATATTATTCCCTACTATTTCTCCTTGGTTTCTTGGGCCCCATATCCGTACAAAATCAAACCTAAACAATATTGGAATGCATATTTTATAAAAATATAATGAACTTATTTTAGGATAAATGACATCAACAAATAATTTATTTTATGTTATACACTGAGATTGAATTATTTTGTTGTTTAGTTTGATGTATGAATAATCAATACGACTCAGAAAAAAAAATTCAAAATTTACACGTTAACTTTTAACATAAACTTGGATTATTTTGATGCACAAATAAGATGATGACTCATTTGAGTAGTAATGGTAAGAATATTCAAATAAATTATGGATAGATATATTTCAGTTTTAAAAATCAGATAATCTTTCTTATTTATAACAATATTTTTCATATCATATCTATATTTTGATACACACAGTCTTTCCTTAGTAGAGGAGATTGATTTTTTTTTTTAGTTTTCGTAATGAGACTTAATGCATGTTTGCTAAGATAAAATGCACAATATTTAATATAAATGTCATGAGTAGAGAGATTAAACATTTTATTTTGTAATGTAATGTTAATGCATGATATTACCCCTAAAATGAATAAAATCGAAAATAAAATGTAGGTTTCAAAATTATCATTCATTGTATATAGTTACTATATTGTCCTTTAATGCATAATATTGACCCTAAAATGCCTCACTTTTTAAATAAGTTGTTATATAATATGTGTTGGGCCCAAATTTGGTTGGGCTAAATCAGGACAGACCCAGTGCGATTAATGACGGTTTAGACACGAAAGCCCAACACTTGAAGGTCCCCGCCCGAAGTTAACACAACCCACAACAGGTCGCCTGCGGGACCACGAACTACAAGTAGGATTCAAGACCACGAGTTACAGGCAAGCAGGATCCAGGTCCCAAATTACACAACCTGGAGCTACGGAACCACAACTTACAACCTACCTGGAAGGTTAAGGAGACAAGTCTGAGGCTGCGCGGAACTCGGAAGACCGTTGAAGACTCAAAATCAACTGCCTCCGAAGGAATCAGAACTACTCCCAAGTTCCTCGCATTGCCTACTGGGGAGAAGTTAAACGGATAAGGATCCAGCCGCGGATAACCCGAATGACCATTGAGGAACCGTAGCTGAACGATCTCTGAAAAGGACGCAGCCGTCAAACCTCCCCCAACGAATTCCGAAAAAATCAGAACTACATCTCGAATGTTCTAGGGTTGTAACAACTCCTCTTGAGCTATAAAAGAGGAGTTTCTAGGTCATTTTCAGCATGATTTTCCCTTATTAACAATTGTTTTTGAGTAGCATAGAGATTGGCATTTTATTTCTTCATCAAAAAGTCAAATTACTTAATTGTTTCTTTAGCTATTTTACTCTTATTTTCAATAAATTCCAAGGATCCTTATTTCATCACGAATCGAACCCTAACAATTTGGCGCCAACCGTGGGGCCCTTGGAACAAAAAATCTAATTTTTTTTACAGGAAATGATCGAGAAACAAGCTCTTGATTTAAGTTCGAGCACTGAAAGCTCACCGTTCTAGGGAGCGAAAGTAGTAGAAACTCGAGCAGGAGCACTCCAGAACCTTCTCTTGGGAATGGAGCACAACCGAGCAATGTAGTTGGCTCTAAGCTTCCCACCACCTCCCCTATCGGCGATGAACCAAATAAAGGACGCACAGAAGGAGCTTGCGAGAATGAACCAACAAATGGAGCAAATGACGAGGCTCACCATAAGCTACATGAGGAGAATCAACGCCTCAGGGAGGCAAGGCCCGCAGTAGACCGTCAACCCTGGGTAATGGACCTAGAAAGTTCCACGCAACTTCCTCTGATTACCTCAACAAACTTGAATACAAACTTCGTCCACAACGCTAGCGGTCACGGTTAGAACCTTCCTCCCAATACTGAGAGATGGCCCAGGACTGGGGCTAGTGAATGAGATGCCCTGATGATCATAGAGATTGCCATGAGCTTGATCGAGGGAAATATCAAGAGTCGAATTAACTATTTTGAGTCTCTGCTAGCGCGTGTTCCAGGGGTGCCACCTTCTAAAAATGACATCGCGTAGGAGAGCTACGCAGACTCCCCCTTCACGCCTGACATCGTAGACATCGAGAACCCAGCCAGATTCGTCCCACCAAATTTCATTCCCTATGATGGGACCTCCGATCTGGAGAATCATATTGCAATCTACATGCAGAAAATGTTTACCGCGCCATACCCGCAGACGTACGGGATGCTTGCATGTGCAAGAACTTTGGGTTCAATCTAAACGAATCGGCCTTGGAGTGGTTTGGGGAACTTCAAAGCCAGCCGGGCACGCACGTCCACCATCGCCTGATCCACCATCATCTACACGAAGAATCAAGGAGCTTCAACACACCATAGAGACTGACCCAAGAAACAAATAACTAAACTCACATCGTAAGTCTCGCTAAAATGCTCGGACATGATGATGGCAGAGTAATCAAGCCCATCCCCCTTCTTTAACCTGGTAATCTCGTCCTCTAAGTTTGAGAGCTCTTGTCGGAAGTTAAATTGTGAGCTTGAAGCTCCTCCTTGGTGGACCCCAGCTGTGCTATCAACGTACATATCTCACCTCTCAAGGAATAAATCTTCGTTGTGGCCTTGGCATACTCTTTCTTTAGACCGAATGAGCCACTTCTTGCCTTGTCGAGATCCACCTTGCAGAGGCAAAGCTCCTCTTGAGACTTGACTAGCTCCTCCTCAAGGTCCTGCACCTTCCTCACCAGCTCCCCGATTCTTGGACCTTCGGAACACACCTTCGCCAGTACCTTCACCTGGTTTTCCGCGTAGATAGTCATGTCCTAGTGAAAGTTAAGGACTCTCATCATACCCTAAAAGTAAAAGTAGAACAAACGTTATGATCGGAGCAAAATGAAAGATAAAGGATCAACAAAATAAAACCGACCATAAATAGGCTTACCTCAACTGCTTTCAAATCCACGTCGACCATCTGCTAAAAACAAGGCCCAGGGATGCATCAAGAACAGATATAGATCTGGTCAACAGATGACGAACCTGGGACACGAAGATCTCCAGTTCACCTGCATGGCCCGTCAGTGGAGGAGGCAGAGGGGGCAACATTTTGTGAGGCCTTTTGACCTCCTATTCGTGGATCTCCTCTTAAGTCCCCTCCTTCCCCTTGCGTCTACTTTCTCGGCGCTGGTGATGATCTTCCTCTACAAAAAGTATCGTACGTTCCTCCCACCTTTGTTTCTCTCTCCGTGAACCGTTCTTGCCCTGGGCACAAGACTGGAGCTCATCATGCTCTACTTGCGACCTTTTATGTGGGGGGACCCTACATGATGATTGGAAGACAGACACTTCCTATTGGACTGAGCTCTCTCCTCCCGGGCTTGTTCCTTCAACTTAAGAGCCTCTTCCAATGCAACACGGGTAGCTCTACTTCCCTTCATCCTGTTTGGAAGTTCCTCAATTCTATCGACCAAGTACCTGATGCTGGTTGTAGACACACTCCTCGCCTGTACCTGCTTCCACGACCTTCCGACCATAGCGTATGCCTTATCTACTCTTTTCAACTCTGCCCGTGTAAGCTCAATGCGTTTCAAACCTGCACACCAAAAGGAAAAGGCGAAGTATGAGGAAGAATGACAAAACAAACAAATCAAAATCCTTCCCATGGAACGAACATCAACTCAAGACCTCCTCATGGATAAGAGTAAATTTTGGATCCTCGGAGTCCATCCCAAGAAAGAACCACCGATTTAACCACTTGGAGGAATTATCGGGAGCATCCTACACCAAGAGTGACCGATCTCCCGTCCACTTTGTCGCATTAAAATAGCTAGGTCAAAAGGGATTTAGACGGTACATGTAGTGTCATTCTCATATCGTGGGGAGACCAAGACCATGATTCATAAAAATCAAGAAAGTCCCAACCATGTAACACCAACTCACTGGGGAAAGATTGTAGGGGGAAGACCATACAAATTCAAAACATCACAAAAGAAGGGGTGCAAGGGAAGATCCGCTCCCTTCATGATGATGGGAAAATAGAAAGCTACGTAGCCTACGGGAGGGTCGAAACGTTTCTCCTCCTCCGAAGGAACCCAAAATAGCAGAACCACATGGGCTACCTACCCAGAAACCTCGGTTTACTGAGCGTCCATCATTGTAGAGATCGCGTCTCTCGCCTGATCTCTCTTGGAAGCCTTCCCCTTACCCCTCTTTAACCAGGCAGACTGCACCGGAGGTTCTCCTTTGGAAGAAGCAAACACCTTCACCACCGACGGATGAGAAACAAACCAGGCACCCTCACTCTGTTCGAGTTCAAGGGTGCCACGACCCAGCAAAAGAGAACCTACTTTCTTTGAAGCAGATGGCTTAGAGGGTAAAGACTCAGAAAAAAGGGGTGGCGAACTACTCCCTTTATTTTGAGAATCCGACGCGGAGGACATGGCCAAACTACAACAATAAAACCCTAAAACTCCATGAGAAATCCAACCCCAAAAGGAAACCCACTACACACTCCACAGAAAAATAACTTAAGAGAGGAGAGGAGACGAGCACCACTAACCTTAGAATGGGGGAAAACTGACTCAAGAAGAAGATCGTAACTATCGGATCAAATCGCCAAGGAATGAAAGGATGTAGCTCAGGTGAAAAGTGAGAAAGTCGAGGGTGATGTGACTCCTATAGCAGGCGACGGTTCACATTCAGTAACCTCCAATAACTACCCCCCACAACCCACGTATTTACGGTTATACCAAACAAAAAATACAACTCAACTCCCGCGCATGATTTTCAAAGTCGCAACCCGGATCTATAACCCAGAATGGCACGACCTATGCACACGACCACATGGTCCTGAACACTCCACAAGCTGATAAAAATCAAAGTCCCACGCATGAGTTCCCCACGGGGATGCACAAAGCGCCGTACATGAGAGCCAAGCTCCCATAAAATCGTAACTACTGGATCAAATCACCAAGGAATGAAAGGAAGTAGCTCAAGTGAAAAGTGAGAAAGTCGAGGGTGATGTGACTCCTATAGCAGGTGACGGTTCACATTCAGTAACCTCCAATAACTAGCCCCCACAACTCACGTATTTATGGTTATACCAAGCACAAACTACAACTCAATTCCCGCGCATGATTTTCAAAGTCGCGACTTGGATCCATAACCCGGAATGGCACGACCTATGCACACGACCACATGGTCCTGAACACTCCACAAGCTGATGAAAATCAAAGTCCCACGCATGAGTTCCCCACGAGGACGCACAAAGCGCCGTACATGAGAGCCAAGCTCCCATAAAATGGGACACCCTACGGGATGTCCCCTATCTACCTCATGGTTTGGGATCTATGACTCGAGCCCGCAAGATAGCTCCACGAGGCTACTTGCATTCCCTTGTGGGAGCTTACAAATAAGCCCGCACACTTGTCAAACTTACCCACGGGGAGATTGACCATCCAAAGGAGGTTATGATCTCACAAGGTCCACTCCAGGGCTCCTGATGCCTCCTTACGAGGAGCTCGAAACTTCCGCACTTTGAGCACTTGCGAGAGGTAGGTTCAACCCAATTGTTTGACCTTGGGGTCTCTTTAGCGATCAACCCTAAGCCCAAAAGGGCTATTGTTGTACACAAATTTGGTTGGGCTAAATCAGGACAGACCCAGTGCAATTAATGACGGTCCAGACACGAAAGCCCAACACTTGAAGGTCCTAGCCCGTAGCTCACACAACCCACAACAAGCCGCCTGCGGGACCACGAATTACAAGTAGGGTCCAAGATCACGAGCTACAGACAGGATACAGGTCCCAAATTACACAACCTGGAGCTATGTAACCACAACTTACGAACTACCTGGAAGGTTAAGGAGACGAGTCTGAGGCTGCGCGGAACTCGAAAGACTGTTGAAGACTCAAAATTAATTGCCGCCGAAGGAATCGGGACTACTCCCAAGTTCCTCGCGTCGCCTACTGGGGAGAAGTCAAATGGATAAGGATCCAAGTACGGATAACCCGGAGGCCCATTGAGGAACCTCTGCTAAATTATCTCTAAAAAGGACGCAACCGTCAAACCTCCCCCAACGACCTCCGAAAAATAAAAACTACCTCCCGCATCTTCTAAGGTTGTAACTGCTCCTCTTGAGCTATAAAAGAGGAGTTTCTAGGTCATTTTCAACATGATTTTTCCCTTATTAACACTTGTATTCGAGTAGCATAGAGATTGTCACTTTATTTCTTCATAAAAAATCAAATTACTTCATTGTTCTTTAGCTATTTTACTCTTATTTTCAATAAGTTCCGAGGGTCCTTATTTCATCACAAATCGAACCTAAAAAATATGGTTTGTTGATCTTGCAAAATTAACAGTCAAGATTATTTCTCATTTCTCATGCTAAGTTCCATTCTCACTGTAATACTACTATATATATATATCCCTTGTTGAAAGTTAATTTTTGTTAAATATGAATAAATCTACACCATTCATCTCAAAAAATTAAATAGTTGAGATTAAAGCATTTTTAAAAATTTCATGTTTAATTATTTTATAGATCATACTTTATTTTAAACATGAGAGGAAAAAAATTAAGCATAAGTTAAAATTTTGCTTAATTTTTCAATCTTTAATTCTTAAATCTTAACCATTAATACTATTAATTCAAAAAATGAAATTAATTTATATTTTACACAAACTTTAATTTTAACAACGAATCACAAACTTTATATATATATATATATATATATATAGAGGTTAGATCATATGAGAATAGATGTTAATGTAAGAAATGAGAATAAATCTCAGCCTTTGATTTCACAAGATCTGCGGTCATGCTTTAATAATTCCCGTCTTCATTTTATCCTCCACGAACTTCATTATTACATATTTAAGGGTGTCATTGTCATTTAGCCTGATGGTATCTCCTTCAAATAATTTCCATTTTCATTTTATCCTCCGCGAACTTCATTATTACATATTTGGATTTGTAATTCCTTTTCTTTTCGATTTTTCATAAGATTTCGATTGCTCGTTGAGTCATCCAATACTCTAAAATTAAATTTAATTTTATTATTATTTAATTGAATTTTCTAATTTAATGAAGTTTTAAATAGATAAAATGAACTTAACATATTCTTCTGGAAAAAGTAATATTATTTTTATTTAATTCATTTTTTTCCATTTAATGAAGTATAGAGGAGATAAAATGAAAAGAATTATTTCTAAAAATTTAATTTTTTTCTTTTAATGATGTATACAGGAGATAAAATGAAGAGAACTGAAATACTTTTTCGGAAAAATTGATTTTATTTTTATTTAGTTTAATTTTTCCATTTAAAGAAGTATAGAGGAGATAAAATGAAGAGAATTGTTTCTAAAAATTTGATTTTTTTTCATTTAATGATGTATATAGGAGATAAAATGAAGAGAATTGAAATCATTTTTTTCCAAAAAATTAATTTTAATTTTATTTAATTTATTTTATAATGAACAACAATTGAGATAAAATGAAGAATAACTAAGATATAATGAAGAACTGCTAAGATAAAATGCATGTCACGTGTAACATCAAAATTCACATCGAATTTATTTTATAATGAATCACAATTGAGATAAAATGAAGAATAACTAAGATATAATGAAAACTGCTAAGATAAAATGCATGTCACGTGTAACATCAAAATTCGAATCGAATTTATTTTATAATGATTCGCAATTGAGATAAAATGAAGTATAACTAAGATAAAATGAAGTATATAATACATAAAATGAACAAAACACAATTTTTGCGCCATGTACGTTCGTAATGACTATGTTGCCCTTTAATGAAGTAAAATGAGGATAAAATGCCGCGTTTTTTGTTAAAGCTCTTATGTAATCTGAATTGTTGATGTTGTAAAATTTATGGACGAGATTTATTCTCATTTATCATGATAAGGGCTATTCTCAGCAGATCAACCCCTATATATATATATATATATAATGACACATTATAAAGGGTGTATATAAATTATAAAATGTTCATGAAGTGCGGCAAGCGTGTTATGTGATACTTCCACTTTAACGCAAAGCTTCATTATTTAAATAAAATAAAAACTATATTATATTCCTAAATGTATCTTATCTTAAAAAATTCAGAGTGATCTAGGTCCCATCTCCACCTCCATCTCGGAATGCATAAATTGATTCTTTATTTCTTAAAATAATACATAATTGATTAAATAATAATCTACTACATGCTTTTATTTTATAAGTTATGTTGAAATCTGTATCGTTTTGACCTTACATTAAAAACCCACAATATAATAATATTATTTTGATAGTGGAACAAGACAATCTGGCTTGCTGTAACCAATATTATTGAAAAACTTATTGTGTGTTGATAAAGACATAATTATTTTGTATATATGTCTAGGTCATCAGATCCCGAGCGTATTTGGTTTTGGATCAAATATTTTTGTTTTTTTGAGATTTTTTTTTAGTTGCATACCAGATTTCTTTAATGTTATAATAAAAAGAATTTATCACCACACTAATAAATGTACCGTCTAATTCCACTGAATCTACATATATTTTTATTTTGAAGATTTCAGTTTTTTTAATAGTAATACATTAATTTAAAAATTATGTACTCAGATATTCTTGAGAAAGCTCGAAATTTTGATCTTCACTACCATACCCAATAGAGAACGGGTTTTTTTGTCATTTTATCATGCTTAAGGTTTCATTTGAGATTTGTGTATTCTTAATTTCATTTTATTCAAATATATTCTTCCTCAAAACCTAAATTTTTATTTTCTCTATATTTTATTTTGTGGAGTTGTTAGTTGAATGCTCTTTGTTTGTTTGTTTTTTTGGATCAAATATGAATTTAATTTCTCTTCGATTTTTTTGTTCTGTAAAATCTTCAATTTCGTTTTTGTAGTACTTGAATTAATGCTTCTCTTTTGTTAATTCCACATTGAACTTGTTGGATATTAATGATAAATTACAATTTCATTTATATTCTGGATAATAAAATGTGAAATCATAATTTAATTGTATTGAAATCCCTGAAAAATATTTAAATGTAAGTCGAACTTCGAGCTTAAAAAATATTGCTCGACCAAATCGAACACGAACCTAAAAATATTGAAATGAATTTGAGTTCGAATTTGTTTCCACTTGGTTATATATGAACACCCCTATTTAAGTAAATTTGGTCTCAAATTCTCAATCGATCGATTTATACGTATATTATAATAGTAAGTTCTTTAAATTTTTATCATCACTATTTTTTTTAGTTAAAAACAAAAATATATCCTTTTCCACAAAAAAATCACATCGCTAATAAATAGGAGAATTGTAGATTCAGACCACATATATAATAATAATAATAATAATAATAGATGATGGTTATAACTTGTGTATAAGTTTGAACCACCATTAAAACATATATACATAATATATAAGGGAAGGTCTTGGGTTAGGCAGACCTAAACGATTTAGGCGGGTTTTATCCATTAATCCAAGCTTTAGGCGGGTTTTATCCATTAACTCAAACCCAAACCCATATACTATACCCTATTTGGGATGGGTGAACCCATTTGGGTAGGATAAAACCCGCCTAAACTGTTTAGGCCTGCCTAACGCAAGTTTTTGCCAATATATAATGATGTTAAAGATCTTTTTGACCTAAAAAATAGGGTATTGATTATTAATTTGTGTAACGTTGAGTGTTAAACTAATATTTAATATATTATAATAAGTATACTAAATTAATGAAGTTGGAAACTGCCAACGCTTCAAAATATGTGATTTTAGTGTTGTTTTCTTCTTTTTTTTCCCCTTAGTGAGTGCATATGATTCCAACATGAGATCATACTTCAACTGGAGATTTAAGTTGTCGAACGTCTTGATAATCTCAAAAAAAAAAAAAAAGTTATGAATTCGAGTTATATTAAAAATATTGGAAGTAATATTTAAATTAATATTTTGTTTTAAAAAGTTGGGATTATTCATTATAGAGATAAACTTGACACCAATTGTTATTTGTTTATTTATTCTGAATAGGGTAATATTTATTTATTTGATGCAAGTCCAGAAAAGCCCAATTCCGGCCCAGTCTCATTTCTATTATTTCTTGTTATTGTATTTTCATTTCATGTGCCGCTCTTTTCTTTTAAAGAAGGAAGAAACATGCATACATTAAACATTAGATAGGTAGTGTTTAATGTATAATGTATAATGTTTTAATCCATCCTAAGTGAGTAAAAAGATTCAAAATCAGATTCTCTCAATTCCAATTTTACATTATAATTTGATTCTTAAAAAGGCCAATTTCAGTTACAATACTCAAAAAAACATTTCTATTTCTGGTTTCTTCGTATAGCCTAAACTCGTGATTTGTATAGGATACGAATAAATATTCTACATTGACCGGAGATAATTGAATGAACCATTTTATAGTGATGAAATATTCCTATTCCAAGTCGATTTTATAAAGATGAGTGAATCATAATATGGTACAAGAGCCAACTAATTACATTTATTGGAGTCCCCAATAGCCATTATCATCGGTCATTTACAATATATAGATGAGGTTAATATCCCACACCATTAATTATCGCTTTTTTAACAAGCCAATTTTATAAAAAAACTAAATTAACTCTTCTCAAAAGAAAAAGAAAAACTAAATTAATGGTTAAAAAATAAAAAGTGAGAATTGGCAGTTGTTGATGGATTGCGCACGTGAATACTGTGTTGAATTTAATCTTATTCAAAAAAGCATTAATTACCATGCTTTCTCTATTATTTTATTACACTAATTAATTAAGTAATTAACTTGCTTCCGCCGTTATCTGAATTAATTTCATGTGTGATGCATACAATTTAGTTTGTATCGAAAAGGTTAAATTAGAGCCTATCTGACTGAACTTCTAAAAATAAAATAAAACATCTACCATAGAAATAATTTTAGGTTTTCGTAAATTTACTTCGTTACATATATATTGTAAGATTCACGGATTTGGGTAATTTCCAAGTATTGTAAATGTATATAGGATCAAACTAATCTTGGAATAGATATACGAAGCACAAATGAAGTACATAGAAATTTTCAAATATGAATTGAGAAATAGTTGTACAACAACTTACAATTATATATAGTGATATGTTGTGAAACATGATCAAACTTGTGTTGGAAGTTATTTTCTGAATTGATGGAATAATAATTAATGTGCTAAAGTAATATGTGTGGAAACACAAACACACGCGCGCTCGCCGCATGCCTCGCTAGAGGCTATGGACCAGTGACCAACTATTTAAAAGAGACTCTTGAAGATCCTGCCTCTAAGAGCCTCTTGAAAGACTCACCTCAAGTAGACTTCTCGAAGCATCAAGGACTTGCTTGAAGGGCCAAGTTGGAGCTTAAAGAGCTAATCTTTGAAAAGCTTCTTCAAAGTTCAAATAATTTGCGAAGTGTCTGCTCGAAGAAAGACTTTGAGGAGTTTCCTTGAAGACCAGTCTACGGAGGGCCTCATTATGGCATAGCTTCAAATAGCTTCCTTGAAGGCCAGTATAAGGAGGGCCTCCTCGAGGCACACTTTCGAAGAACTTCCTTGTAGGTTCCTGATCTAGGGCTGGAAATTCCTGACACGACACGAACACGCACGATAATAGTGAGCACGAACCCGTTAAGCTCAAACACGATAACAACACGACACGATACAAAAATGACCCGACACGATAACGATCTGCCTTACAGAAATTGCCAGGTGTACACTTAGGACTAAATAATTTTGATTCGATACGATAACACGACACGAACACACACGATAATAACGGGCACGAACACGACACGAACCTGTTAAGCTCAAACACGAACACGACACGAACCCGTTAAGCTCAAACACAATAACGACCCGACACGATAAGACACGACACAATAATAACCCAACACGCACGAATTACTAGCCCTATTAAGATAAGTAGCAGAAGTTTTACAAGCTTGCACTTCTCCAAGGTGGTTATTCCGAACGATGTTATTACTTAATCAATATTCAACAATATACTACAATACTTGTGGTGTTGGATTTTAAATCCAGTGCAAAAAACAAAGAAAGCAGTAAATAAGACAAATGATTTATTGAGGTTCAGACAAAACCGTCCAACGTCCACTTTTCACACTCGCAGTCTGGAAAATACTAAGCTTAGGATTACAGACTATCACATGATTTGTTGCTAGCTGGTGAATGCCTATGTCCACCTGTTTATTAGCACACTTGCTGAGTCCTTCACACTCCTTTGCTTCTTCAGGTCTGAAGTGTGGGCGCGTCACTCAACCTCCAGCTGGTCGTGGGACTTTTAGTTATTCTCTAGAATGTCAGCTTGCAGTATACAACCGTAATAGATGTCATTGGAGATGTGATAACTCCATAAAGGTTTCTTACTTAGACAGTAAAAAGACCATGGATTTTTCAAAACTTCATGGACATGTAGAGAATAACATTTAGCAAGGATCACTAAGTATCTCGTGTCCAATAAGGCACACGGTAAGCTAATAGACAACCTAAAAACTTTTGCTTGCTTGAGTGTAGATTTCAACAAAGTTTTAGTGCTTTCGAGATTCATCAGTTCTTCTCTTCTTGAATGCATCTTCTATTTATAGATGCACTTGAGAAGCTTAAAAATAAAGCCGTTGTGAGACAAAAGAAACACGTCCAATTGACGTCTCACTTTTTCTTAATTGCAGCGTTCTTGCTGTCAAAGCAGGTGGACTTTGCAGCTTTAGTCAGAATGGCTCCGAGGCAGTCCGAGGAATATCTGCTGGTAGATTCCTTGGACGAACAAGATTTTAAGGATCACAGACTTTAAGATCTATTTTCTTACAGTCTAGACTCGTAAAGTGTCCGCTTGTCTTGGCTTAATCATGTCTCTTCTAGCTTTTTTAGGAATTGCCTTGCTGGTGACACTTCAGCGGTAAACTCCTTACTGGTGGATCACAATCTGGTGATGATGTGTTAGTTAACTTCCTCCAAAGGAAATGCACTTTGCCGATAAAGGCAGTTTAGCCAGCAAACTCCAAACAAACTCTTTTGCTGGTGAGTGCAATTCAACAAGCTTTCCAAAAGCTTGCGATCACCTCCGATTTACTACTCGATAATTCCTATAAAGGATATTACAAGTACGGACTAATTCTAGCTAGAGACACACTAACTAGTGGTATGCTTGATTCATCAAAACATAATATTAAGGAAGGAATTACTAATAATTATTCTTAACATTTTTTCCCTTTTTGATGTAGTCAAACCCACTCTAAGTTGTCAAGTAGAAATCAAGTTTTCGAGTTTACCGAATCAGAACTATCAGTTATACTCGAAAACAAGATTTTTTGCACAGCCTGCCCTAAGGATCTTCCCCCTGACTAGGAGAGATATTTCTCAATTAGAATCATAAGTGTGATAAGAACTTTGTCGATTACACAGAACATGTAAGTTCAACCATAGAAGGATGAAAATAGAACGAGACAAAGGACCATTGCCTTCAATCTTTAAATGGTTTTCCATTAATATTGATTTGAGATTACAAGTATAATGGAAAGTAATAAATGGAAAAAGAAAAAGAAGGCATATTAGCAACTAAAATCCTTCAGATTTGCAGATCTTCTCTGCTCATTCTTCTCGGCTCCATTTTCTCAGCATCCTCCTCTGTAATCTCTCTTCAGCACTTCTCTCTTCCTTCACCTCATATCCTTTCTATGACCACATTTGTTGGGTCAGAAAATGAGGTGGAATAGCTAAGCTGAAGGATAACTCATGAGGAAAACAGAGAGATCCGTGAGTCACCCAAAGAATTGGCAACACATCCTCCTCTTTCAATCATGTCGGCCAGTCGGTTGACTTGTCTCACTAGTAGCAACTAGCAAAGAGCCTTGTTGTGTTGACTTTGGACTTCCCTTTCTCCAAGTCGGGTAATGATGAACAATTTCTTGTTCTCTCTATCTTCGAAGATGACAAGTTCTTAGGGCTGAGCATTTGGTCAGTTCGGTTGAAAACTAACCAAAATGCTCAGAACCGAACAAACCAAACTGATACATAGAATTGACCAACAACCGAACCGACAATCTCTTCAATCAAACCAACAATCGAACTAAATAGTTTGGATCGGTTCGGTTCAAACCAAAAATTAACAAAATTGATTTGAAGAATCATTCTAGAATATGGCATAGATTCAACATATTCACAACTCCAAAACAGACAAAATAGCATATTCAACGAGTTGCTTATAATTCTTTTAAAATCAAAGAATTGTTCTGATCAAATCCACTAATTCAACACAAATATAACAATGAATAGCAAAGTGGCAAACTTATCAGCACATTAATACTAAAAATCAAAATCAAAACAAAAAAGCCTTTCGAGTATGAAGGAACTCATCATTCCCATCACAAATAGAAAAAATAATTACTTTGGCAACATAATTGAGCTCGGCAAATTGTAAAGCAATTCTGAGACATCGAAAGAGAGGAGAGAGAAGAGAGAAAAGAACAACGTTAGAAAAGGGGGCGAGTTCAAACTGATCTTCTTCTCCATCTTTGTAGTGTGCGAATGATGAGCAGGACGAGCAGCCTCGGAGGTGTCTGCAGCCAACCTACGTGCTACAGTCGAGCATCGAGCAGGGGTGCTGGGCTGCTGGCGTGCTGCAGCCTTGGGCATGTCTGTGGTTTGCGTGCGTGCTGCGGCCTTGGGATGGAGAGTGGAGAGATTCTTGCCGGAGAGGTGTTTATCAGTGTGGCAGTGTAGGCCGTCCGGTAGTAGGGGTGACGGCTAGCGATGTGTGGAGTGCGGGAGAGAGAGGTGGAGGGCTGGGGGCTGCAGGAATTAGGAATTTGAGGAATTAGGTCACAACTTACAATATTTTAAATATTACAAATAATATATTCTATATATTTTAATTTATTAAATAAAATTTGATTAGTCGGTTGGTTCTTTCAATTAAAAAAAAAGAACCGACAACCGACCGAACACAAATTAGTTTTCCAATTCCCTAATCGAGAACCAAACTAAAAATTTTAAACCAAACCGAACCGACCAAATCTCTACGGTTCAGTCGGTTTTTTCAGCTTGGTTCGGTTATTGCTCACCCCTACAAGTCCTGCACTACACTGCACATGTTGTCTTAAATATCTTCTAGCATGTCGGCGGTGGTTGGCTTGTTGATCTCCTCTGGCACTTCTCCTCATGCTCAGAGCATAAACTCATTATGGGTGACAAGTGTTGAAACATAGAAGAGAAAAACAAACATTCGGGAAAATAATACTTTAGGGGATTTTCAAGGTGCAAAGTGAACGATGAATCAAGAAAGAATGACACCTTAAATAGAAAATTCCTATGTAATAACGCACGATATGGATAACGTGGGTATGGTAGATCCAAAAATTTGGCATCTGATACTCTTCAGACCTTCGTAAAGTGTGCGAAGTCATGACACATTCTTATTCCTCTTTTGGGCTGCATCACAATATATGTGGCGTGTAGTAGAGGATCTTCGAAACTCCCACCTTGGACTTCAGTGCTTACTGGTTGACTACAAGCATAGTGCTAATTGAGGAATTTACCAGTTGACTCCTAGTATATCACCAACTCTGAAGTAATTTTGCTGGTTGAGAAATTTACTAATTTGACCCCTAGTAAATCACCAGCTTTGAGGAACTTTGCTGGTTGATGAATTTACCAGTTTGACCCTTGGTAAAATATGAAATATCCGCCAGCTGGTTGTACCAAATCTCACCAACATGAAAACACCATCAACAAAAATTAGGAGCTAAGACCCAATGTTAACCACTACCTCTTAAAATAAAAAAACTTACGTTTGAGAGCTCGGACTCAAACGTATTCCACTTCTATCCAAGGATAAACTTGAGATTGTGAGCTTGTACTCAATCTTCTTCTTTCTAAATCTCATCAAACTCTAACATGCCAAAATATCTGCAAGTTGGCCGTCTGTCGAATATACTCGACCAAAATATCCTTCTTCTCCATGTGGTCTCGAATAAAATGATGTTAAATGTCGATGTGCTTCATTCTGAAGTGATGAACAGGGTTCTTCGTGATGCGCATCACACTATTGTTGTCACAATAGATTTGGACACATCTGGTGTGGACATCATACTCGATCAGCTGCTGCTTGATCCACAAAATCTGAGCACAACAACTGGCAACGACCACTTATTCAGTCTCTGTGGTGGTGGTAATAGAGTGTTGCTTTTTGCTGAACCAACTAACCAGCTTGTGGCCAAAAAGTCGGCATGTGCCACTAGTGTTTTTCCATTTGATTGTACATCCTTCGAAGTCCAAATTTGAGTATCCATTAAGGTGAAACTCATCTTACTTGGTATACGAAACTCCTAAGGACTGGGTACACTTGTGGTATCTCCCGATCTTTTGACAACTTCTACATACTATTTCTTTGGATTATCTTGAAATCTTGCACATAATCTGACGTCATAAGAAATGTCGGGTCCGCTGGCTGTTAAATAGATCAAGGATCCTATGATGCCTCTGTAGCTGTTTGGATTCATTGGTTCCCCCTCTTCATCAAGAGTTAGCTAGATCGTGAGGCTTATCGAAATTCTCAGCGATTTAGTCTTCTTTGGACCAAATTTTCTCATCAGATTCTTCGTATACTTCTTTTGGTTGATGAAAATACCCTCAGGAGTTTTTTGAACTTAGAGTTCTAAGAAGTATGGAATCTTTCCTATCATACTCATCTATAAATGATTTTGCTTCAGTTGGGAAAAATTTCTCATAGAGGGTGAGATTCTTCGAACCGAATATGATATCGTCCACATAGATCTGAACCAGTAGAATGTCTCCATCATCCTTGACAAGGAAGTGGATCTTCCCTCTTCTGAAGCCCTTCTTCAGGAAAAACTAAGACAAGGTCTCATACCAAGCTCGCGGTGCTTGCTTAAGGTCATGAAGAGTCGTCCGTAGCTTGTAGACCTGGTTCCCTTCCTTAAAGCATAGTGGTTGCTTAACATAGACTTCCTCCTTAGAATAACCATTCCAGAAGGCACTTTTCACGCCCATCTGGAAGGCCGTGAAGTTCTGATACGCTGCATAAGCTAGAAATAGCCTAATTGCCTCCAATCTGGCAACTGGTGCGAAGGTTTCATTAAAATATATTCTTTCACATTACGTGTATCCATTGGCAACAAGTCGAGCTTTGTTCCAGACGATGTTTCTTTCTTTATCCCACTTGTTCTTGAAGACCTATTTAGTACCAATCACCCACTGTTGTGCATGTTTGCCCACTAGGTACCAAATATTATTGCGGGTGAATTCTTCTAATTCTTCTTGCATCATATATATCCAATTCGGCGATTGCACGACTTCTCCAATCTTCGTTGGCTCTGATTGGGAGATAAAGAATATTGAGGATAATGCACTCACAACTCTTGTACAAATGAGAATCATAATATCTTCCAAGATGTCGGACTCTAGATGGTGTTTTAACCACTTCGGTCTCTGCAGCTCTTCAACCTCTACTGGTTGGATGAAAGGATGTGTGCTCTCCACTATTGTGACGGGCACCTCCTTGAGAAATAAGTCTTTTGGGACGATTTCTTCTCTGAAAATTGGTTCCACTGCTGATGTTGGCAATCCTTCTTCTGCTGGCACAATCGCTACTAGTTCTGCATCTGCCGGCTTCGCAGTGGTTGACACATCTTCTTCTGTTGTGTTAGGTGTTGATGTAGAAATCTCACCTTTAATTTGATGTTTTGATGTGTCAAGAACTGTATACCAAGGTTTAGTCCTTAGAGGTATAACTTCATGTAATCTTTGTATAGGATATTCGAGTTGTAATAGTTCGGATAGCCAAACCACCAAAAACTGTGGAACAGTTTTTGAGAAAAAAATTGTCAAGACAGAAGGACCATAGAAAACTGTGAAGACAGTTCAATAAGTGATATGCGAAGAAAACTGTGAAGACAGTTTTATGAAGCAACATCTGAGAAAACTGTGCATACAGTTTTAAGCTTTCAAAGACCGTATAGCGGTGAAAACTGTGGACACAGTTTTCATAAAGAAACTGTCGAGTGGTGATCACAGTTTCAGACCAGCACAGCTTCACGCCAAAAGGAACATGTGAAAAGCAAGATGCCTAACAGTCATAAAGAGCATTGAAGGCTTAATGATAAGGAACAAAGATACACTTAGTTATGACTGGAGTACAATGTTGTTCGAGTATGACACAAAGGACAAAACTATCTCTGCATAAGCATGGCAGTGATAAGAAAAGGTAGAGGAGCAGGTCTGCTTTTCAGAAAAGTATGACCATTGATTGAACATCATACGAATTGTCTCTACTGGCTATTTTCAAATATCCAACTATAAATAGCAGAAGGATCAGAGAGACACATGACGAACTACGAATAGAACACTTACAAACCTTGCCATTACTCTGCCAAATTCAAGCTCACGCATTAAAAGCTCTCAAGCGAGAAGGCATTAACTCCGTGGTTTATTTATTGAACACGAGACATTATTGCTTAAGGAATCTTCTGAGATTCACCGTGTGACCTTGAGTACACGAGGATTAAGTCCTTCGACTTAGTTTATTTTCTTGGTGTTCTTACTTTTTGAGTAAGAACACAACAACCTAGTTCCCAGTCGAGGAACAGGTTATTACGGGCTTTTGCCAACCTTCGTACGTTCTGGGAAGAACTCAACCATCCATCCACTGGAGAAGGAGAAGGGAGGTTTGTCCTCAATCTGTTTCCGACGACTGCCAGTTCTGAGAAGATTTCAAGGTGCCACCTGGCTTCGAGGAACTAAAGAAGGAGTGAAGATCATCTACCTGGGCGAGTGATCAGTTTGCTGTGAACGGTGGTTTTCGTGGTGATTGGCTATAGATCGTGAGGAGTGTAAACTTCATATTCTTAGTGAATAACCAGATTAATTTCCAAAGAGTGGACGTAGGACTTAAGGCTCCGAACCATTATAAATATCCTGTCTTATTTACGGTTTTTAGTACTTTTATCTTTGCACAGTTCTCAACTGAGTTTTGAAACCTTCAACACTTAGCTAAAGTGTTGAAGTGTATATCTGAAAACTGTTTAATTAAGGCTGCTCGACTAACACAGTTTTTATAATCCTAAACTGGGAAACTGACCCCCCAGTTTTAGAGTGCAACTGCTTGTAAAAACTCTCGCTGCACATTTATACATACTCTGATCAGGGACTAAACAAGTGGTATTAGAGCAGGTCGGTCTTTCTAGATTGTCTTATTTTGAGTCGCTTAGGACCGGATCCATATTTCCTTGCACTCTTATTTTTTTTTGTTAAGTGTGATTAGCGAGCATATTATATTAAGATAATAATGAATTATTCAAGTCTTCCCAAGTACAACCCAGAGAAGTTCGAGGTATGGAAGAAGAGGTGCCTCATCCAACTGAGGGCTCAGCATCCAGAAATGGATGAAGTCTTGAAGAATGGACCTCTGAAGATCCATAAGATTAGTATCCGGGTCGGAGAAGGAGATGATCAAGGTGTTCAAATAGTAGACAAGCCACCTGAAGAGTGGACGCTTGAAGATAAGAAACTTCATCAGCTTGATCCCATCGCTCAATAAATGATCATGCAACCTCTCCTAGAATCTGTCATGGACGAAGCCATAGAGAACAATAGTGCTAAAGAACTATGGGATTGGATCAACGAGCTCACTAAAGAAACTGAAACAATGAAGCACAATAAGAAACAAATGTGTGTTGACAAGTATGAATCTTTCGAGATGCTGCCTAGCGAAACGATCAAATCAATGGAAGCAAGGTTCAACGCCATTGTCAGTGAGATGAAAGGTTTTGGAAAAAAAGAAAGTGTGGCTGACATGAATGCCAAAACTCTTTCAAGAATGCCGAAGGAAGATTGGTTTGTCAAAACCACCAGTTTAAAGACCATGGATCTCTCGAAAATATCCACCAAAGAGTTGTTTGCCGAACTTCAAGCCCATGAATGGGATATTCAGATGGTGAACAAGAATGAAGCTGTTAGAACCCCGATTCAGCAGCAAATGATGACGCTGCATTTTCGTAAAGAGAGATTTTCAAATACGACAGAAGAAGCCAGTCCAGTTCGAGAAAACTGCCTATTAATCCTCTCCAGCGAAGGATACCTCCACCTCAGTTCAGAAGAAGGAAACTGACCTGTCAATTGCCAAAGTGGAGGAACAGATGAGGAACTTGGTCGTACTCCTCGAGAAGGCCAAAGCAAAAGGAAAGGAAGCTCAGTCCATTGAGCAAAGGTTTACCAAGAGAGAGCCACGCACATGCTATGAGTACAATTCTCTAGACCACCTGAAGTACGAATGCCCTCTAGTCTCTCAGGAGGAGAGAGACAGATTGAGAAAGGTATTTGAGAGGAGAGCTTCTAAAGCTGTGGCCCAAGCGATGTTGTCCAGAACTGAAGTTCCAGACATCCCAGACCATGATGACGGCTATTACACGTCTGAGGATGAGAATGACGAGGAAGCACTTTTGGCCTTCATGGCGATTATTGATGGAGATGTTATCGATGAAGAAGATGACGCTTTAAACTGCGAAATAGTGGTAACAACTCATCTACCTTTATCTCTTGCATCTACACATATAGAAGAAAATTCTGAACTTTGTCGCTCAAATTCAGAAGATGTTTCTCTTGAAAACATTATTAAAGAGGTAGAAAGATTTCATGAGATTAAAGATGGATTAGCCAATGAAAATGCCTCACTGAAATCAGAGATTTCAATTTTGACCGATGAAGTCGCAAAGACGAGGTCAATCAGTGAGGATTTTGAAAAACTCAAGGAAAAACATTCCAAATTGCTTAAAAGTTTTGAAAAAGTTTCAATGGAATGTGATTCTTTGAAGAAAACTGAGTCTGTTAAATGTGAATGTACCTTTAAAAAGAGCTCAAAGAAATTGAAAGAAATTTTGAATGCTCAAAATTCACCATCTGATAAATTCGGACTTTGATTTATGGAGCACCATAATGAAAAAGAATATTTGAGCGAACATGCATCTAATTCAGGAACTGAGAAAACGTTTTTAGGCTTTGTCAAAGCCAAACCCAGTTCAGGCAGAGTGTTGGATAAAGGAAAAGTCAAATCCAAAGAGCCAGTTAAACAAATTGAAAAGACCAAATGCTGGTCAAAAACTGACTCCAAACTCGACAGGGAGTTAACACAGTTCGTAAACTGTACAAACAAACTCTCAAGAGGAAAACTGACTTTTCTTCAAAACTGGATAAGCGTCATGTTCAAACTGTAAGGAATCCTGTTTTACCAACAAGAACGACTGAGCAACACGTAGATGTGGCAAGGAAGTCAGTTTGATAATCGGATAGAAATCCGAGAGGTTATAATCGAACTCAGTTTTATTATAACAGCTATCCGAATAGGCCTAAGTCTGAACAATTTTACTCTCATAAGACTATGATGGCTAAACACTCGAGAATAGTTTCTCGAGACTCTTTAAGAAACAACAGTTTCAGAAAGAGTTCACACACCACAACCTTTTCTAACATGCATCCAAACAGCATACAATATTTTAGGAGAAAGGTTAACCATTCACTTAATGCGGCAGAATTCATAACGCCCGCTCAAAAGATCGATCAATTCAAGTAGCCCACCCAAGATTAAAGCGGTATGAATCTGTCGACTCATCTCGAATTGCTTCACTTGCACGCATACACTCATGCATTATTTTGCTCTCACGATTCGAGTACGATAGCCTAAGTCTTCATACGTTGGGGGTTGTCCTTGGTTGGAGCAAATCTCGCATCACTAGGGCACTCGAGGATCTCGAATCTCGGCAGCATGTGCCTAGCCTTGAGTGGCAACGCCACGAGGGTCATGCTTTTAAGGATTTGACCTAAAATCGTACGACCACTCGAGTTGATCTTGGAACAGTAAAAATCACTCCCTACCAGATCTACAAATTTAGGATACATCCAATTCTACCGTACCTGCCCACGTACAGTACGGAGTCGGCTTGCATGCGGAGAGATTCAGGGTCACTATCTACAATCTTTTTTAGGATCATTCCTACGGCAAAATCGCTTGGAGCCCCACCTCGTCAAGTATGTTCTATACTACGAGGCATTTCCATCAACTAATGCGGGAAAGGGTGGCAGTCATGCATTTCTCTTTCATGTTGGGGAGCCGATTGGAAAGGTGTGAAGAAATCCTCCACGCTAGCTCTCGGGGGCGATATGACGGAGGAGCGGAACAAGTTCCCTCTATTGCCTCCTCAAATTTATATAATGGTTCGATCGTAAGGGAAGCATAAAATTCCTTACATCGACCAACAAATATTCAGCTTCAAGGAAACGAGCACGATTTCAATAAAACTGGTAGGCTATTGTGGTGCACCAAAATGATCTAACCCATTTTGGGCCCATTTACAAGCAAGTGTAATCCAACAAGCAAAATCAAGTCTAGTGGTCCGATCAAAATCAACCCGGATAAGTGATCGAGTCGCCCTCTTGTTCGACCTGAACGAGCAATCGTACCACTCTTGTCGGTGGCAACTTGAGAAACACGTCAATTGGATAAAGATGGAAAAAGATATCAAATATCTTGTTTCCTATTTGGGCGAGATTTGACCATATCTACTTTATAGGAAATAATTCATTCATGGTAGATAAAAAGATTTAGATATATCTTTCCAAATTTAAATCTATTTTCATTATAAATTTAGGTTTCTTCCCTATAAATATCTGTATTATTATTGTAAAAAGGATCGATTATTTTTCTCCCTACATTTTTAATAATAAACGGCAAAGTCTCAGATGAGACGGTCTCATCATTTTTATTGTGAGACGAATTTAATGAAATGATGTATTTCTTTATTGCAAATGATGTTTCACCATTTTTATTGTGATATGAGTTTAATGAAATGATGTATTTCTTTATTGCAAATGATGTATTTCTTTGTTGCAAATAATGTAATTCTTTTTAATGAAATGATGTATTTAACTTATTGAAACGATATATTAAGATCCGTCTCACAATAAAAAAATAGTGAGACCATCTCTCAGGAGACCAACTCATAATAAACTCCTTTTTACTTCTCTGTCTTGAATATTTTTTCTTTGTTCCCTATTATCTCTCAAATTTCACCCATCTAGAATAAATCATATCAACGAACATGTACGTATATGTAACAAGCGAATTAAAAAAAGAACAAACTTTCGATATACATGCACATTACCAATGCCTAATTAGCCATGGAGTTGCATGCCCACTTCAAAAAGGCAAGAGAATCCAACTTTATTCAATTTTGGATTCTCAATCAACTACTTCATAAATCATAATTAATTAAGAGTCAAAACCTTAACTAATAATTTTTACTATATAAAAATCTTAAATAGCCACTTTTATCCATATATTCAAAGAATAGCCATATTCTCAAATTGCCCTCATTTTTAGATATGAATTCAACAATAATTTCTTTGATTTATTAATTTTTTTAATATAATATAGTAAATGTTATTATATTATTTATGTCTAAAATTTTTAAATTAATGTGAATGACATTATAGTGTCGCTATCTTATAAGTATAATAATTAGGATATGAATTTTAATTTAATTATTGAAATAAATATATTTAGTTAATTTTTAAAATTGTTAATTACACAATAAAAAACTGAAAAATGAAATTGGATTAAAATGAAGAATTAGAAACTGTGCTATTAAAAAAAAATTCACTTCATTTTCTTATTTTTAATTTCATAATTTTTTATTATCACAACTATCCAAACAAAATTTAGATGAAGATTAATTTAATATATTTTTTAAATCGATAATTTTAATTTCAAATTTTTGTTACTTTAGTCATAAATAAAATCTCTCTATCTATTCAAATCGCAAATCATATTTTAAATAATTAATAATTTGTATTTTTATAAATATAAATTCAAAATAAATTAGGTAAATGTATTTTTAGTATTAATTTATGTATTAATGAATGAATGATTGTGATAATAATTGGTTAAAATAAAAAACCTGCAAAAAGTAGGTTAATAATAAGGATACTTGTGGAAGTTTATTTAATTTTAACTAATTCTTGTATATCTACATAGCACTGACTAATTAAAATTTTATAATAGTAAAATTGGCTATTTTCAAATATTCTCACATTAATTAAGGCACTGTATGGAATTTATTGTCGCGACTTTAGCTTAATTCCGTTATTTCTTTGCATATTTTGAGGCATTGATTTCGACATTTTTTTCAAAAATAAGAAAAAAGGATAAAGAAAAGAAAAATTAGGTATCTACCGAGAGAAAGACAAGCGAGCTGGTTTAGTATGCCGTCCATGATTCTTTATTCTGTTTGTTACGCGTGCAACAACTATTGGTACATGTCTCTTGTCTTGGTAAAATGTTTTAACTATTTATATCTCTAATTGAAGATTATATGATCGCTATTTATAATACTAATTAGATGATTATATACATAAATTTTATTTATTAATTCTTTTATTAATATTTTTAGTGACACATCACTCGAGATTTATTAAGATAATACGTACATTCTTGTAAAAATATCAGATGATCGAGATTCGAGGAATAGTCATGTGAAATGAGGCTGTCTTATGTAAATGTTTGCATAGATAATGGTGTTTTTAATAATGTTTTGAAGTTTTATATACCTAAGCCATTACCTACTGCAATGATACTAGACTTTGGTTGATTGGATGAGGCCAAATTAATACAATCATCATCATCGTTTGCGTGATACTATTTTTTGTTATTGTATTTATAAGTTTCTTCGAAATAGTTCATCCCATGATTTTTCATCATATATTAAAGGTAGTCACTTGCAATTTCTTCAAGACCGTGCCATAAATTTTATATTTTAAAATAAGTTTTAATAGTAACTTCATCATTTAAATTAAGTAAATATATATATATCATTTAAATATATAATTCATAATAACATCATTACTAATAATGAATACATCATTTATAAGAACTGTCTCACAACTTCAGAACTATGAGACGATATCAGTGGAGTTTTTATTATTCTCCAAAAATATTACAACTTAACGATATCTTTCATTCTTAAATGGATGCGAGATCTAGGATTAACCCTTTTCCGTTCCAATTTTATATTGTAATTTATTATTTTATTTAGAAAATAGTGTTATATTCAAATTATGCGTTAGTACGAAGGGAATCTTATCACGATTCTCGTCTGCAAGCATGCCAAAGTCACCCGAGTCTTCGTGCAAACGTACGAAGCTACCTCATGCAAGCCTTCACACGAGCAGGATTTTTCACACAAGCGAGTATCACATTTTGTAAGTGATCGACCAAGGAACAATCCAGAAGGTGATGACGTGGTAATAGAGGATGAATATCCACCCTAGATTTTAGGGTGATCTATTCTTCTTATTGTACATCGTAGATTAAGCATCAAGTTGGTTAGAACCGAAGGAGCTAGAAGAACAGCTTGTTACTCTCGCATATATATATATTCTTGCTGCTTGTAATTTTTGGAGAGTGAGAAAATACAGGAAATCAATTTTATATTTTCATGGCTTTTTCGACATTTTATCATGGTACAAGAGCCACGACTCAATAATTTTTTTTCCTTTATCAATGGCTGCTAACACTGCCGACGACGACCGTTATGAGGAACAGTTGTTTCTCCACGGCGCCGATCACCCCGGGACTCATCTTGTTCCTTTTTCGCTCACATATTCTAACTTTAGGCTGTGGAAGAATGCCGCTATCACTGCTTTACGATCTAAGGACAAACTCGGCATGGTCGACGACAACTGTCTCTTACCGGCGGCGGATTCAAAATATTTCAGGAAGTGGCACAAGGTTAACAGTATGGTTGTGTTGTGGATCAAAGCCTCTATTTCACCAGACCTCGTCCAGCAGTTCGCTTATATCAACGATGTTGCCGATCTTTGGAATGAGATCCAAGAGCGGTACGGTGTTTCTAATTTAGCTATGCTCTTTCAGATCAAGAAGGAGATGTCAAATTTCAGACAAGACAACATGGGCATCACCGAATATTATGGTAAAATGAAGGAGCTCACTGATCAGCTTGGTCAGCTTCGTCCGATGGTTGATACCGAGGAGGTCGTCCGGTCCCTTGGTGAGAAGAAATCAACGGATTTTTTATCTGGTGCTCGCGCATCTGCCATAGCTATGGCCCAGAGATATGCAGAAATCAGCAGCGAAGATAGAGTTGTTGAGTTTCTTCTTGGCCTTAATGAAGCTTTTGGTGTAGAAAGGAGTAAGATCCTGTTAATGTAGCCATTATGTAGCACCCCGTATTTTTCCGCTTCTATTTTGCTAAATAATTATGAAGCATTCGGGCTAAATTGATTTAAAGGTATTATGAGCACAATCGTGATTTAATTCGATGACGGGCATTTACTCGAAAATAATTCCGAGGTAAAATTCCGAAAATCATTTCCCTACTATTTTTCCTAAGTCTTCGGCCCTATGTGATTAATGTGGGAAGATTATGTTAGTTTAAATCATATGTTACAAGTTGGAGATAAATAAATTAGGGGATTGCAAGTATAGCCCTCCTAAAGAAACATCACATAATAAGACAAGTAAGGGTATACTAGTAATCAAATAATGATGAATAGATTAAATAGAAAATTAATTATATTGATGGTAAAAGACCTTTGAAGACTATCTAAGGGGTGCCAAACAAATATCTTGGAGGGTAAAGGTGTAAAAAGTTGAAGCCATCATGAGCTAGTGCATGGAGAATTGAAACTAGGCAATCATGCATGAAAGTTTAAAGCAACACTCCACCTCTTCATTTCCCCTCACTCCCATCGGTTGTCACCATTTCTCCTCTATATATTCTCATCATTTCACCTCCTTCAACCCCACTCAAAACCTCCATGGATGAACACCAAGTACAGCCCCTAAGTTAGCCAAGAACACCTCCCATATCACCTCAAATCACCACAATAATAGCATAAAGCTTCACTACACATCTTCCTCTATCTAAATATCTAAAAAGCCCTATCATTCTACCACTTTGTAAAATCGACCATGGCTGGAAATTGAAGATCTATGGAGCCATGAAGGAGATCTAGAAGGCTACAAAGAGCTAGGAGCAAAGAGAGAGCGAGTTGGAGCCTCAAACCCCCCATTTTTGAAATTTTGGAGGAGGAACCCCAAATCTGAAATTAAAACCTTCAAGTAACCTCTATCTACCCTCTTTAGACCCTTCTAAGCATGAATATGATGTTGCATGTATGATCAAGACACACCCTCTTAAGTTTCAAGCCATATAGTGAACTAGGTTTGACATGATGCTTAATAGTGGCAAATGCATGTTGATCTAGTGATTATTGATGATATAAATCTTGCTTGAATGTTATGGCTTGAGATCTATGTTATACGATGATGCTATGAAGTGTTTGGTGTCTGAAATTATGAATATATGATGATATATGATGATGAGCCACGAAATTGATGAAAGCATGATATAATGAGACATGCTGTGAATGAACTGTATAGTGAACAGAGATGTTTGGTTGTGACAGATGGACCAAATGGAGTCCTATTAAGCTGAAAATAAAATATGTGGTACCAGAATGTATTAGAAAGATAATGGATTTGGTTTCATGTCAAAATGTCGTGTGGTCTAAAAGTTATGCGTTCTACAAAAATATGTGTCAATTTGTGTTGCATTGTGATAAATGGTTTTGAAACTATAGTTAGGCATGTTAGAAAATTCACAAATTTTACACATAGGTGGGAGACCCATTTCTGAATATTCATGTAAAATTTCAAGTCATTATCATGAGTAATTTAGCCAAAATGAAATTTTGAAGTCGAACCCCTGTTTCTGCCGTAGCCCAAAAACGCCCAGGAAATTCAAACTCCCCAGTCCATATCTCCCAAACGACGAGTGATTTTTACAAACCGTAAAATGGAGCATGTCCATTTTAAAATATAGTTTATTCATGTCTAATTTCATACCTTAATTCTCTGTAGATCTGAAATTACATTCTTTTGAAAATGATATTATTTGAGAGTTCTAGCCTTTACAAAATCATGTGTCACTTCTGTACGACCTACATTGTTGGCTTAATTCAGAGCAAAGTACTAAGATTTCAGCCATGAAAATTTTCATGCTTTTAATAGACACCCTAAGTATGATATCTACAAAATTTCAGCTTGATTGGCCGTTTATCCTGTTCGGGGTAAAATTTAGAAAATGATGCCCTGATTCTTTAGTCTCTCAGCCCTACCTGAAATTGATTAGTTTGCCCCGACCAATCCGTAAGGAAATTTTGAGATCAGTCAAATGGAGAGTAAACCCTGACATGTCTTCTTTCATAATCTAGAAGTTGAGAATAAATTAATGCCACGAAATTATGCAACTTGTTATATGACTGCGCAAATCTGAATTTAAGCAAAATATGACTAAGGCATGAAAGGAATTTGCTAAGTCTAAATCCAAGACTAGTAAGACCAATTAAGCCCTTTAAACATGATACTACCTTAGGACATATATGTAAACATGAACATGAATGTGCATGCCCAAGTGAAACACCTAGTAACATTACGTCATTATTTACCTAGGTGTGGTTGACATTGCGAAGCAAGCCTCGACTAGTGGAACCAAGTAAGCCAACGTTATAACAAGATAAGGTGGGCACTACTTTATCTAAAAACTTGTTTTCCAAAATGTTTTATCAAATGATGATGAAAGTTTTGTTTTGAATATTTGGAACACCGTGAAATGTTTTGGTGCCTTGACAATGCATGATTTGCTTGGAGGGCTCAGCCCATAAATGTATGCATGAATTTACACAATTATAAATTGATGGTACTATTGCGGAGGAATAAGGTGGGAAAGGGGAATGGAGGGCTCAACCTATATATACATGATTTACTTGGAGGGCTCAGCCCATATATGCATGTTTGATGCATAAATTGTTGAATAATATATTCGGAGGGCTCAGCCCATAAATTCATGATCATTTGTCAATGGCACCACAAATGAAAAGAGTTGCGCAACCATGTGAGATAAATTGTTTTGGCATGCATGAGTAAATGACTTTATAAAACCCTCATGTTATGCTTGTGTGAGACGGTGATTTCAAAATAAATGTATGTATTATTTTCGGGACGACGTGTCCACTTGGTACATTCGTGTACTTAGCCCCTGCATGTGTTTTCCCTACATGTAGGTACATGGTGATGGTGATGGCGGGTGCGTTGTGGCGATTGTGGGAAGAAGCGGTTCAATGTGAACCTATATTAAATGAATGTGTACTTGGCATGTAAATCTTTATTCCCCTATTTTGTTGATTACTCTTGCATAACTATTTAATTTCTTTTGTTGGCATGTATGCCAAATTGATCTACTTGGAGTAATTGTCTTTTGAAGCTTTGATACATCTTCCAAGTCCATCCCTAAACATGATTTCTACCTTTGTTTGTTCTATGGTATAATTTCGAAACTTCTATACTTAATTTGAGGTTCGGTATTGAGCTAAGATGCTATGTCTCCATACATAGTGTCACCTTGGAAGTCTTGATTGAAATTTGTATTATATCTGTCTTTTCAAACTTCTTTGATATTATGCTTCAATTTATATTTCTTTCAATCCAATCATTGAAGCCATATTATTTCAAAATAAAAATTCGCTTCCGCTTAAAATTTTAAAAATTGTTTTAAAACTATTAAATCCCTTAGCGTGCTTTGGTCGCACGTGGGACTGTCGCATAGGCCCGGTTTGGGGGCGCGACGGTAGGTGGTATCAGAGCCTAGGTTTATTTGCTCTATACCGGAACCTCATTGTAATCGAGGTCTCCAATTGATTGCATTCTTACTTGCTATTCGATGTTTCTTTGCTTTGCTTCTTACTTGGAATAATTGTTGAATCAAGCATGCCTACTTTTTCCTTTTCTCCTTTGATTTCCTTGCGCCTTATATGCCTTCATTTGTTCTAGCATGCTTAATGATATTTGATTTTCCTTTGACTCCTTGAAATTGAATTCTCCCATTTGTTTAAGCATGCTTAGTTGCTTCTTACTTTCATTGCCTTCGAAATACTTATTGTCTTCTTGATCAAACATATCTTATTACTTTGTCCTCCTTTGAGCATGTAAATCTTTCTTTTGATTCAAGCATGCATAGTTGTATCAAGTCCTTCTTGTCTTCCTTGATTTAGAATGACTCACTTGTGCGAACATGCTTCTATTTCTACCCTTGGTACTTGTACTCTCTCATGAGCACCTTGTCGACTTGTTGTTACTTGAAGCCTAATGTCCTTCTTTGATTAATACTTTGAGATCATGATCAACATGTCTATTTGAAATCGATCATGTGATAAACTTGATGCCATATGAGATCATGCCTTATTCCTTGGACATGACATTTCTTTGAAGCATGAACATGCCACTTGAAATCGACTTTCCTTGAGATGATTCTTTTTGTTATGCCTATTGCTTGAGTTATTGGTCATGCAAACTATTTGAACCCCATTGTTGATTAATCAAGTGCTCTAATATCCCACAACGCCCCACACCATCGCCAAAGCCGAGTTACGCAATATAAGCTTATGATTATGGATTGTATGTTGAAAAGCATGAATAGAGAATACTGATTTTGAGAAATAAATTTATAGCATTATGAACTTGTCGAAGCTTATGATTAAGATAATTATGCATGATTTAAATTGAAGCATGAGGTTCATGATTGAGTGAGAAACATATGGTCAAATGAGGAAATAGGGATATTCATATACTTATCTGAATTAATTGAGGACTTCACTTATATGGATTATATGGAGTATTAATTTTGAATTGTATTTGTTTATATGTGATGGGCTATTTGAATAAATGTTTCTAAATAGGCTATAACACAAGAGAATCTTGTGAAAATGCCAAATGGATAACCATGAATTATTTGAACAAGACGGTAATGGAAACCATTATACCGATGTGAAACATCTCCACCTTTTCTACCTTATTCGATTACTAAGTCAATTATTTATATGATAAACTAATTCCGCATCGATTCTGTTATTTGCAACCATGTTTAGAAATATCCTAGGGAGGAGAATCCGAGAGGAAGCTCGACGAGGAGCCATGCTTGACATATATTTTAACACTAACTACTCCGTAGAGCCGAATGTGCGCTCACTTGTGAACAAGTATTGCAATAATTGGATCAATGTAGAAGGATATGTGATTGATGATGCTAGGGCAATCCTAAGGCTAATGGAAGTGCTACCTCACTCATGGCGCCCTTGGGCTTGGGCACAAGCTAAGTGGTATATGAGAGCACACCCGGACCGGAATATGATATTCGCCGATGCCGAAGGCTTGATGGAGTTGATATGGAATAGGGATGATGAGTTTGGAGCACCTCCAAATGAACCTTATGGCGAAGAACCGAGGCTACCGCCGGAGTACGATGAGAACATAACTACATTCATTGTAGATGGAATTCGGGGAAGACCACCACCAAGAGTGTACCGACTAGCAAGAGCTGAAATGTACGCCAATGAAGCACCACCCCAATCACCACCCCACAATAATCTCATTGAAATCCCGAATGAGGAAGAAGAAGATGATCCCGAAGAAGAAGAGGATCCCGAGGAAGAAGAGGAACCGGAAGAAGAGCCCGAAGAAGAGGGTGACTTCGAAGAAGGGGATGAAGAAATGCAAGAACCAAATGATGGCCAAGAGATGTGGGGAGAGTTAGGTGATTTGAATGAGTGGGAAAATGGCGAGTTGCAATTTATAAACGTCGCACCTCCACCAGAAGATGGTGAAGAGCCATTGAATGGGCAAATAGCTGAGCCCGTTGGAGGTGTAGTCGGCCACGAGGATAACAATGAGGAGGCATGGAACATGTTTGATGAAGTGCATTACCACTTTGCACAAGAGGCAGCAATGCACTTGCCCGGATGGGAATCGGATGAGGAAGTGATTAACCCGTGAACGAGAATGACTAAGCAACATCTTTTGACGTAGTATTCATAGCAAACTAATCTAACGCTATTGTATTTTTGTATTTCATTTGCGTAAGTTATGTAACTCGAACAAGCCAAGTGATGTAGATCGATTCCTATTGAACCAATTTTTTCGAGCGTAATGAAAAATCCAAAATTTTGAGGTAAAATACCATGTGTGGGTGATGTTTGCGAATTCAAGATGGTTCAACAAAATCAACGAGTACATTAACGGATTTTTGGCAGATTTCTTAGATCGAGAAGAACACTTTCGTGTCAAGCAAGAAAGGTACCTCACGACCGATTAATGTCGCATGCGATAACGGAGAACATGAACCTTATACATTTTCTAGCAAGTGTACATCCAAAAAGTTGTGAGAAATACATCAAAATTTAGCCCTTAAAGCGCGATCGGCGACCCGTAAAGCATAGTTGGTGACCGCCGTGTATGTAAACAAATTGCCGAGTATGTCCCGTAGAAAAATGCAAATTTTTACATGATCGGCGACCCAATTTACACGAATGGCGACCGCCGTTTATGTAGTTCAATCGCCGTTCATGTCACGAAGGCAAAATGCTGAAATTACGCAAACGGCTACGCAGAAAAACACAGACGGCGACCGCCGTTCATGTAACCTAGGTCGCCGTTTACGTGAGTTGGTGCTTTTTGCAAATTTTCTCGATCTTTCCTCATTGCATCTCCTTCCCAATGCATATGAACATCATATGACACATTAACACCTTATTATAACTTATAAACAACTCAATTACCCGTGGATTTCATAGGACATCGACGAGTGGAAAATAATTAGTCCTTGATTTATCAAGAAGGAAGCGTGGAATACTAAACCATTTAAGTAAGGTTATGTATGCGAGAACATTTCATATATACAACGAGTTACAACCTTATGATATGTAATGGTGTGATAAATGATGGGCCTATGGAATGGTTATGCGTACTTGCTTGCATGAGATCTTGAGAAATGAGATGAACGAAAGGAAGTATCATACAATGACTAAAATGGAATGGCAATTTAGGCCACTTGATCCCTTATAACTAATTAAACATTTATATCTTATTAGAATGCCGCCCCGAGGACGACCCCGTGCCAGGGCTGCACCACAAGTTGAGGTTGAAGCACCACCACCACCTCCAAGAAGGATTGGAGAAATTTTCGCTCAACAGAGGCCACCAACTTATGATGGCACCGAAAGCCCAGAAAAGGCCGCAATTTGGGTAAGGGGAATGGAACGGATCTTTCGTTTCCTAGAATGCACTGAGGCTGAGAAGATGATATGTGTACCATATCAGCTGTAAGGGGAAGCAGACTATTGGTGGGAGAGTCATCTGAGTACACTCACCGAGGAACAAGCCGCTACCATTACGTGGGAGGATTTCAAAACCGAACTGTTTGAGAGGTACATCCTAGAGACCTACAGGCTGGAGAAGGAAACTGAGTTCCTAAATATGAAACAAGGACGTGACTCAGTGACGGAATATGACCGCAAATTCTGTGCGCTATCGCGCTATTCTCCTGATCAGGTGGATACAGATGTTAAGAAATCCAAAAGATTTCGATCAGGATTGAGACCAGAAATACAAACTGCTCTAGCTTGTTTGGAGGGACTGCCATACAAAGCTGCCTTGAGTAGAGCACTAGCCGTTGAATCGACACTGCCTAAGAATCTAAGCATCCAGGCCTCTTCCAGTCAACAGCCTCGAATTGACAACAAGAGGAAGTTTGAGCTTACGCGGCACCGTGACTTTAGGCCAAACCATCTGCCCCAGAGGAAACAGTGGCAGGATAACCAGAGATTCCAACCGAGAAATCAGTTAGCCCAGCGAGCTCTGCCAGTCACTCGATCTACTGCTCCTACCCCAAGTAACTGTGGCCGTTGTGGCAGGGAGCATTTGGGACAGAATTGCCCAGCAAGAAACAACACCTGCTACCGTTGTGGAAGGAGTGGACATTTTGCTACTAAATGCGGAAATGTGGGACAAAATAATTACCAGACCAACTATACTCAGTACCCACAGTCTCAGCAAGAAAATTGGACTGGAGCCGGGCGAACCGACCACCACCATTAAGGAACAATGCTCCATAGCAGAACTACCCAAGGAATCCCCCTCACTCCCAGGCAAATTGTCAGGGAAGAGCATTTCGTCTGACGCAAGAGAAGATGAAGGAGAAGAAGCCTGAGAACCTCACAGGTATCTGCAAAATCTTAGACGTGCCTATTGTTGTGTTATTTGACATTGGAGCTTCACATTCTTTCATATATAAAGCATGTGTAGAACTACTAGGGTTAGAAAGTGAAGGAAAGGAAAATACACTAGACGTCATAACTCCTACCGGAGAAACTGTACCAATAACCTCGTGTTGTCCAAACTTAAAAGTCGAACTAGGACTCGATATCGCCACTATTAAGAACTTGAACATAATGGACCTAGCAGACGTTGATGTTATACTTGGAATGGACTGGCTGACCGAAAACCAAGCAGTAATAGTGTGTAAGGAGAGAAAAATCTTGTTCAAGAATACCGCAGGAAGGATTGCGAATTTCTTTGGTTTCCATAGGGAAAGAAGAGTACCCGTTGTGTCCGCATTATGTGCGCTGAAGGAATTAAAGAAAGAAGGCAGTCAAGCCTATCTTGTTTGGCTTGAAGAAGATGAGAGCAAAGTGAAAGAGATCCACGATGTCCCCGTAGTACGAGAATTTGATGATGTGTTTCCCCAAGAATTACCTGGTTTGCCACCTAACCGTCAATTGGAATTTACTAATAGAACTGGAACCTGGTGCGGCGCCCGTGTGAAGGCACCGTATAGGATGGCACCAAAGGAGTTACAAGAGTTAAAGGTCCAATTACAAGAACTCTTAGATCTTGGATTCATAAGACCCAGTGTTTCGCCCTGGGGAGCACCGGTATTGTTTGTAAAGAAGAAGGATGGATCTTTACGTATGTGTATCAACTACAGAGAGTTGAACAAACTTACGTTGAAGAACAAATATCCTTTGCCTAGAATAGATGATCTATTCGACCAACTTAAGGGAGCCGGAGTTTCTCCAAGATCGATCTTAAATCAGGCTACCATCAGTTGAAGATTCAGGAAGAAGATATACCAAAGACTGCTTTTCGAACAAGATATGGGCATTACGAGTTCACTGTGATGCCATTTAGGCTAACCAATGCACCAGCAGTATTCATGGACTTGATGAACCGAGTCTTTCGCCCATACCTCGACCGCTTTGTCGTAGTATTTATTGATGACATATTGATCTATTCAAAAGGAGAAGAAGAACATAAAGAGCACCTCCGCATTGTCCTAGAGACCTTGAGGACGAAGAGATTGTACGCCAAGTTCAGTAAATGCGCATTCTGGCTCAAAGAAGTTATGTTTTTAGGACATGTTATTTCCGCTGAGGGAATAAAACTAGATCCCAACAAAATCCAAGCGATCCAAGAATGGAAGTCACCAAAGAACCCTAATGAGATTAGGAGTTTCTTAGACCTGACAGACTACTATCGTCGCTTTATTGAAGGATTCTCAAAGATAGCAAGGTCAATGACCCAATTACTGAGAAAAGGTACGAAGTACGAGTGGTCTGAAGCTTGTGAAAAGAGCTTCCAAAAGTTAAAGGAATTGCTAACCACTGCACCTGTTTTAGCTGTACCCGAAGATGGGAAAGACTTTGAAGTCTACACAGACGCATCTAAGAGTGGATTGGGATGTGTGATGATGCAAGGAGGGAAAGTGATAGCTTATGCTTCACGACAACTAAGACCTCACGAACTTAACTACCCGACACACGATTTGGAACTAGCTGCCGTAGTTCATGCACTAAAAATCTGGAGGCACCATTTGTATGGTGTCAAGTGTGCAATCTTCACTGACCACAAGAGTCTGAAATATTTCTTCGAGCAGAGTTAAATATGAGACAAAGAAGATGGTTGGAATTAGTCAAGGATTATGACTTGACCATCCAATACCACCCAGGCAAGGCTAACACTATTGCCGATGCACTAAGCCGGAAGAACTACGCTAGTGTAGCGTACATGACCACCGCAGGAGGTGATGTAAATTGCTTAACGACTGAAAGAGAGTTGATAAGAGAATTTGAGAAATTGAGACTTGAGGTTATTATGCCGACTAAAGTTACAGAAAGTGGAAGCTTAGCCACTATGGTGATGATTCTTGACTTGAGACAGAGGATCATCGATGCACAGAGAGAGAGTGCGCAATTGGAGAAAATTAGAATGAATGTCCGCCGTGGAGAAGAGAGGAACTTCACAGAAGCAGCTGACAATGCCCTACTCTACAAGGGAAGAATTTGTGTCCCAGATAATGTGGATGTCAAGAAGACAATCCTAAAGGAGGCACACGATGCCCCATATGTTGCTCATCTCGGAGGAAATAAAATGTACCAAGATTTGAAACATTCCTTCTGGTGGGAAGGGATGAAACAGGATGTAGCCAAATACGTGGAGAGTTGTTTGACCTGTCAACAGGTTAAAATGCTTCATCAACGCCCTTACGGTAAACTGCAACCTTTAGAAATACCTGAATGGAAATGGGAGCACATAACAATGGACTTTGTGATGAGTCTACCCAAGACTTCTAGAAGAGATACTAGTATTTGGGTCATCGTAGACAGATTAACAAAGAGTGCTCATTTCTTACCCGTGCAAGCTACTTATGGAGCTGAAAGATTGGCACAGATCTATGTAAGAGAAATAGTCCGATTGCATGGAATACCGAACTCCATAACTTCTGATAGGGATGCCAAATTTACATCCAGGTTTTGGATGAGTTTACAAAGAGAGTTGGGAACTCAATTGAATTTTAGCATCGCATACCACCCATAGTCTGATGGACAATCAGAAAGAACGATACAAGTCCTCAAAGACATGCTAAGAGCCGTAGTACTCGACCAAGGAATGAATTGGGAG
>JAPKLW010001359.1:148773-213649 GCA_026898455.1 Plectranthus barbatus | reverse complement strand
AGGGTAAATATGTGTATTTCTAAATATTTATTAAAAAGATTGCAGATCTAAATCTAATTTCTTCCAAGCCACGCGATGGAACACACTACCTGATTTTTCACAATCACTAACACCCAATTTCACAACAAAATCCTCCATTTCGCCGAAGCTTGCGCTAAACCCTAATCTCGTCCGATCCGATTTCAGATCCACGATCGGTACGTTTATCTCTTTCCGGATTAGGAATTTGGTACTCTTAGATTCATCTTAATCTCTTTGTTTTTTTTTGTCTATTGCTGGTCATTTTTTATGTTCTTTCATGTTAATTTGGTTTATTTAAGGATGTTATGCTGGTATTACCGATTCCGAAAAGTTTGATTGTAGTGGTTTCGGAAGGTAGATCTATGTTCCAACGATGAATCTGATTGAGAATGGAGCTATCATGGAATTTGATTGATGAGCTTGTATGAATTATATATTCTGCGTTTGGCATGTTTCTCTGCTTGTGGTGATGTCCATCCCTCGGCGGTGGGATACATAAAATTTTTTGGTATATTGATATGGCCATATGAGACCGGTTCTAACGATCTATGATGGCTTAGGATTTTATTAGGATCTTGAGGTTTGCGATTTTGTTCATTTGATGTGTCTTTATGGGTGGAAGTGGAATTTGTTTGAATAACCATCTCAGTCTCAGCTTCTTATCGTAAGTAAGAATGCTTTTTTTTTGGTAGCTCAGCCATTGACAACTAAGGGTTTAAAATTACAAATATAAGTTCATTACACTCCTTGGCTTAGAATCCGTTTCTTATGATCTTCACATGGAATTCTATATTTGATAGTTAGGAGTTATTCTAAATGGACTGTCAAAAACTGACTCTAAAAGTCTACTTTGAAGCAGTGTGACTGTGTGGGTTTTTCTGTTTTCCTTTTCCTTGAACTTTGGGGAATAGACCTTAAAGTGCATTTCAACAAGAACAACCTGCTGTAGTCGCGTACCCTTTGGGAAATTGCATACTTCAAAATTTATTATCAGAACCTTCCTTCATAAGGCGCTTGAAATATGTACAAGAATGTTTTCTAGCTCATGTTATGTTCTCATCTTTATTTTGGCCCGAAGGGCCTTTGTCCTCCATTACATCTTAAGACTTCTAATGTTGAACTTCTATCATGAAGTGGTACACCACTAACTGCACACATCTTCTTTTTGCAGATCTGACTTTTATGTCATCATTCTAGCTTTGCCTTAGCTGGTTCGGGAAATCTTGTTGTTTTCCTTCTTTCGAGCAATGGCTTCACCTTCAGTTTCAAGAAGGAAATCATGCATTATTTTTACATACTTGATTCTAATATTCCAAGCCTGCAATGGTTTCTATCTGCCTGGAAGCTATATGCATACATATTCACCAGGAGAGGACATTTACGCGAAAGTCAATTCTTTGACCTCCATTGAAACTGAACTTCCTTTCAGCTATTACAGTCTGCCTTATTGTCGTCCTTCAGGAGGAATTAAAAAAAGTGCTGAAAATCTTGGAGAGTTGCTAATGGGAGATCAGATTGACAACTCTCCATATCGCTTCCGCATGAATGTCAATGAGTCTCTCTATCTCTGTACCACTGCTGAGTTAAGTGAAAATGATGTAAAGCTTTTAAAACAAAGAACTCGGGATCTGTATCAAGTGAATATGATACTTGATAACTTACCTGCTATGAGGTTTACCAACCAAAATGGGATTAAGATTCAGTGGACTGGCTTCCCAGTTGGGTACACTCCTCAAAACAGCAATGATGATTACATTATAAACCATCTCAAGTTTAAAGTGTTGATTCATGAGTATGAAGGGGCCGGCGTGGAGATAATTGGTACGGGTGAAGAAGGTATGGGCGTCATTTCAGAAGCTGACAAAAAGAAGGCTTCAGGTTATGAGATTGTTGGTTTTGAAGTTATACCATGCAGTGTTAAGCATGACCCTGAGAAGATGATGAAACTTCACATGTATGATAATATTTCATCTGTCCGCTGTCCACAAGACCTTGCTAACTCTCAGATTATAAGGGAACATGAGAGAGTATCATTTACATATGAGGTTGAGTTTGTAAAGAGTGACATCAGATGGCCATCACGGTGGGACGCGTACCTTAAGATGGAGGGTGCCCGTGTACACTGGTTCTCAATCCTTAACTCATTGATGGTGATTTTCTTCTTGGCTGGCATTGTTTTTGTCATATTCTTGAGAACAGTGAGAAGGGATCTGACAAGGTATGAAGAACTAGACAAAGAGGCTCAGGCACAAATGAATGAGGAGCTCTCAGGATGGAAGCTTGTGGTTGGTGATGTTTTCAGAGAGCCATCCCATTCAAAGTTGCTCTGTGTGATGGTTGGAGATGGGGTTCAGATTACTGGAATGGCGGTTGTCACAATCGTTTTTGCAGCTCTTGGTTTCATGTCACCAGCTTCACGAGGTATGCTGTTGACTGGCATGATATTACTTTATCTTTTCCTGGGAATTGCTGCTGGATATGTTGGTGTTCGAATGTGGATGACTATTAAAGGTACATCCGCAGGATGGAGATCCGTTTCTTGGTCCATAGCTTGTTTCTTCCCTGGAATTGTTTTTGTTATTCTGACTTTTCTGAACTTCATCCTCTGGGGTAGCAAGAGTACTGGGGCTATTCCTCTGTCCCTCTATTTCATACTCTTGTCACTCTGGTTCTGCATCTCAGTACCCCTCACTCTCTTGGGAGGGCACTTGGGTACCCGAGCTGAGCCTATTCAATACCCTGTGCGCACTAACCAGATCCCTAGAGAGATTCCTGCACGCAAATACCCCTCATGGCTTCTTGTCCTTGGTGCTGGAACGCTTCCTTTTGGAACTCTCTTCATCGAACTTTTCTTCATCCTTTCCAGCATCTGGCTGGGCAGATTCTACTACGTGTTTGGGTTCTTGCTCGTAGTTCTGACATTGCTGGTGGTAGTGTGCGCAGAAGTATCTGTCGTCCTGACTTACATGCATCTTTGTGTTGAGGATTGGATGTGGTGGTGGAAAGCATTCTACGCATCTGGTTCAGTTGCGCTCTACGTATTCTTGTACTCCATCAATTATCTAGTTTTCGATCTCCAGAGCCTGAGCGGACCAGTGTCGGCTACTCTCTATCTGGGCTACTCTCTGATCATGGCAGTTGCTATCATGCTCTCTACCGGCACCATCGGTTTGCTTACTTCCTTCTACTTTGTTCATTACCTCTTCTCCTCGGTGAAGATCGACTGATTGAAATGTCTGTGAAAATGTTCAATTCTGTATGTTGATTGTAGAGCGAAATTGTCCCTTGTTTTTTTGTAGCAGATTCCATATGAATGATGCATCAATTAGATAAAAAATAGATTGTAGTGAATGAATTCTTGCTATTGTAGCTGAACCTGTCGGTATGCAGATGAAAGAGAGTCGGACTAAGATGGTGACTCTTTGGGTTTAAATAATTACTTCTGCTACTAGTATTTTACATTTTTATTTCAATTTTTTATTTTCCATACTTTTCTTTTTATCTTATTTATTTTCTGAGCAGCGGATTAACAATTATTCTCTCATTTTTATGATGTCAATATATGTAAGATTATATGTATTTTTATATTTTAAGTATTCGTTAATGTATTTAATTTGTACTCATCAATGTTATATTTTTAGCATAATTATATTATAAGTTATTATATAACATTCAATTGCATGTGTAATGTAAATTTAATATTATAACATAAGATTCTTAAAATAGAACTGTAATTTATAATATATAAAATGATTCAAACTCAGAACAAAGAAGAATTTATTTTTGCTTAAATTTAAATTTTTTGACTTTTTGTATACATTTTTAATGATTGTGCAATATAGATATTTTAAAAGAGTAATTTTATTATATTCAACATATACATATATGTAACTTAATTTTTATTTACATACAGAAGTTATTATCTATACATCAATTTCATATATGAATCTTAGAAATAATAAAAAAGGAACAAACCAACCACAAAGTTTATTACTCCAATGCAAAAATTAACCTAACTTAAATGATAAGAGAAAAATATACCTATATTCTTTAAGAAATAAATTTAAATAAGTAATTAAATTGTATAGATGCCAAATCTTCAAATAAAATTGATTTAAATATAATTTGTTGAATTTCTTATATTAGTTATTGTTTAAATATATATATTATTGATGGTCTCAAAAGATTAGAGTAAAAGTGTGTGCGAAAATCTTAGTGTATGGGGGCTTGAGTAACACTCAATTGACTTGTGAGCTAGTTAGCTAACAGCTCAAAACCTTTAATCTAGCCAAATAATCTTAAATACTACTACAAATACACACCAACAACGGAAGATAATTGTTGGGTATTAAGATGTTAGAAAGTTGTAAAAAGTAAATAAATGAAAGTAAAAGAATACAAGGATTATGTGAATTAGATTTCAACCGATCTTCATCCACAATTTGTTCAAATAAACGAAAATTCACTAGGCTAGTTATACTCGGTATTTGAATACATTGTATAGTCAAGGTCTTCTAGTCATGAGAAGAATCTCCATCTTCTGGTTTCTGGGCACATTTAACTTCAATTTTTACCACAAGATTTCACTTATTAGGTTCTTTATTGATCTGGGTTGTGAATTTGAGTTTTTTATAAAAACGTTGATTGTTGTAGATTATCTCTTTACAGACAAGCTGGAAAGTTCTTGGATTCCTTATCCTAAAAAATAAGTAGAACTTCAGTGGTCTTGTCTAGAAGATTGATGAAAGTCTTGTGCTTAAAGATGTATGTAGAACATAGCTTGTTGAATAATGGAGATTATCTAGTGGAAGATTCTCATTTCCCACCACTAGTCTCTGTCTCACTCCCACTCCCACTCCCACTCCCTTCCTTATTTTGATGCTGTAATGGAGTGTATAATCATCATATGAAATTGTACTGTTGTAAAAGACTGCTAGTATTTCGCATTTTTTTAGGTGAGTGTTGATACTTCACTTGTACATTTCTGCTTTCTCTATTCTTGGATGAGACATTTTGATTGAAATAAAGTGTCAGTTGAGAGTCCTACCAATTGATCTTCCTAATTGCATGAGTCAGTTAACTGCTGCTTTAGAGGTGGTTCTTCTTCTTCTTCTTCTCATAATTATTGGCTTGATCAGTGATGGACCTCAATTTGAATTCGATCGCTTATTTGTGTCTTCAAGTCTTCTGTTGACCGTGTCTAAACTATTATAACACTTAGTTCTAGTGACATTATAAATCGAGAATCAATTTTATCTAAGTCAGCTATAACAAACGTGATTGGCTGAGGTTTTCGATATATCATCAAAACTAAAACTTATTCCTAACAATTAAAATATAAATTAGTAAATAAAATAAAATTAAAAGGAAAAATAATATTTATGGTGATGTGATAGATTTGGAAGGGAAATAATATTATTGTAATTTTATAGAACTTCTTGTTTTGTTATGTATCATATATAGATTATATATTTTATAATAGTTTTAGATAATGTTGATGTGATTTTTTTTTTGGGAGAAAATAAATTTTGGTAAATAATGAGAACTTTGCTTTAATGTATAATAGAACAATTTAAATGTTACATTTTTCTTATAGTCAACCTATGTATTTTTTTTTTTTTTAATTGGTGTAGCTATGATGAATGATTGGGTATGGGTAGAGCCTTTGGCGACCATAATAATAATGAATAAGCACATGTAGAAATATAATGGAGGGTAAGCGAGATGGGATCTGGAAGAGCTAGAAGACATGCATGAGTTTATACCTACCTATTTTGCTGCTCTTGCCTTCCTCACAATTCATTCAATTGCAAAGGCAACCATAATTACGGATGACTGTTATTTATGACAAGCCAGAATTGGAGATCTTGACTCCTACAGTTCAAAAGTGACCTATATATATATATATATATATATATATATAGGGAGCGGATGATCAGGTTTGTGAGAAAAAAGAATGAATCTGATCCATTAGATCTCAATAAATAAATGGTTGATATACAATCAAGCAGCAACTCTAACACAATCAAATATATATTCTTTCCATCATCTGATAATCAAACATCATTAATTGTTTCCTCTTTTGCAAGATCTTGTGCCGCTCATGAAGTTGACTTCTCTCTGAGTCATCTACCATCCATGGATGAATACCTTCACAGACGGGTATGTTCTGAATCATGCAAGAAAATCCATTTGCTCTGCATGAAAGTTTATCATGAGATGTTGTTCAACTCTGCCAATTTGCTTGAAACCCGCATTTCCTTGCCTAGCTCTATTCGTACGTTTTGCTTGTGTTAGATTTTATGTATTCAGGTAATTATGATGTTCTTCTACACCAGCACCTAGATGAATATATATAATCATATTCATATACTGCGATAGAGGTGAAACTATCGCTTTGTTACAACATTAACCAAGGTAAAGCATATCAAGTTCAGAATCTGTGTGATGATTTCAGGTATCCCACATCGATGGAGAAGCTCAAAAGGGTGAGAGATCACTGCTATAATAATGGGCCACCTAACCCATAGTAACATACTTACCTGGATGGGGTCAATGGGCGATCAAGAAGGTCCATGGCTTAGATTGGCGACCTCCATTGCACTTAGGAGGGGCGCCTGTCTAAGGTCGGTCCAAGTGGTCGAGCCTATGTCATAATTTGTGTCAGAGGGGGCTTGCGTTTGCGCGGCCCCTGCCCAATACGAGTTTAGTATATTTTTCTTAATATTTTTAATTTATTTGGCCAGATGGTAGTTTTTATTGGCCATAATTTAGTTCGCGTATAATTGGGCCAAAGTTAGCCCAATGTATGTTGCAGGTATAATTTGTAATAGTATCCGCATTTGTGTTTTAAAATTTTCAACGTTGCAAAATGTATTAATATAATAATTAGATTAAATATATAATTTTTAATTTTTTTTAAAAAACAACAAAAATGAATCTAGATTAATAATTAAATCAATTGTAAACAATCGAAAGTTTTATTTAAGATCAAATCTCACGTTTATAACTTAAACTATAGTTAATATTAATATAAATGATAGAAAGTGTAGAGATCGAGCCAGAAAAAGATAGGGTTAAACAAAGTAGTTTTAAAAAAACTAAAATATTAATATCTATATTATCTTAATCGTTAATTTTGTTGAAGGGATGGACAAGAGATTCTCTTCCTTCTTAGCATTTTGTGCAGGGTGTAAAACACGCTTTGTTATACCAAAGGATCTAGATCTCTCTTAAATGGAAATGATTTGAATTCGATCCCTTTTTTCCACGTGCACACTGACACTACAACATAACATTGTTGAAAAATCGAATTGTAGGATGAATCTATCTTACAAGTAATTACATTTATCATTTTTTTTATGTTTACTTCTAGAGCAAGGGTGCCTTGTACACATAATCCAACTTCCAAATATTTTGGATAGAGGATGATGGTTTGCTTATCAAACTTTGATAGCTCTTGAATGAACTGAAAATGGTTCAATTTTGTGTTGAAGCATGCACTGATTTTTGCATGAGAATGAGAAATGTGCGGGAAATTCCCCGCTTCATAAACAATATTCCACAATTTTATTATAGTGTAATAATAAATTTGCTACTGCAATTGAAATGATTATGGACCTTATTTTAATTATACAATTCTATTGCCTCCTTGTTAATTAGGCAGCATCAATACTCTTTGCACATATATATAATTTTATTCAAACAATGTGGGTAAATATAAGGAATTGCATTAAATTAGAAAAAATATTATATAATCAACAAATTGATAATTTACTAGAGCAGTTTGCATGTTACATAGAGTGATATATAATTTCTTAATAATTATTAATGTGTTGTTTTGATTTTTATATCCGTGTTATTAATTTATGAAGATTTGATTGTATGCTATTTATTTGGGATAAAGTAGCTAAAAAAAAAACTTGAGTTGCCGAAATTGGGTTGTTATTTAGTGGGGCGAGGTAGAGCTTGGAGTGTATTGGAAGCTTAGTCAGAAATTCACTCAACATGGCGAATCAATCGTCTTCTCACCCGATTCTCTGCGCCTCTTTCAACCAAGATAACAGGTTTTCTACCATTAAATATCCATCGCTTTGTGATTTTTATGCTTGTATTTACGAAATTTGACCCAGACGATGTTTTCCTCCCCCTCAGCTGCTTTGCAATTGGAACCAGAGACGGCTTCAAAATCTTCGACTCTAATACTGGAAAACTCCTATATGAACGAGGTATTTAGGTTATATTTAATGTAACGTGCGGTTTTATGCTGTTTTTTTTTTTTTTTTTTTTAACTGTCGAAAGTGTTGTTCATTAAAATTTCTGGTTATGAATGTGTAATTACTTTGCTCGTGTGGTTTATTTTATGTTGCGGGTTAATTGCAAACAAAATTCTGTTCAAAATTAAATGCGAACTTTCTGTAGTTGCAATAAAAATCTGACCCTTTAATTTGTAGCATAGAAGATACCAAAATCCTTTTCTGATGATCGACAAAAAGCCTCACATGAATTAAGTCCTCCAACAACAAAACTTATTGCCGCATCACATTGCTGTGTGTGGCAATTTTGCTACTACAAAAGATCGGTCGTTATGAGAGTTGGTGTTTAATTTGCAAGTTTGATCACAGTTCCCCTTTATGTATTTATGAAGATGAGCATGGAGAGAAATTGGAATTGTTGTTGACACTGCATGAGTTATTAGTGGTTGGTTGAAAAGAAAAGATGTCGAGAGTGAGACTGTGTTTATTTAACTACACAGGTGTGTCGACATACATCACTCGCTTCATATGCATTATCAAAGCTATTCAATGATTTCGATGATATTATATGATTAGACAGATATACACATATAAGAGATATAATTGGTATAATACATGGAACAAGGAAACTGTGTGCCAAGCTCAAGTGATTTATGCCTTGTCTAATCTCCGGTTACAAAGAGATACCTATGTAACCAGACTGAGTGAACTTTGGAAATTTGCATGACACGCTCCAGTAGTATCTGACGCAGTGATGCATACTTTAGAGAAGTGAATGTCATCGTTTGTGTCCTTTTGGAGTGTGAATGGATGATATCAGCTGGATTTAGTGTTAGATATTGCTGTGCACTCTTAATTTCTGGTAGCGACTTGTAAATAAATTCTAGAAAATCTTTAGGTGAATACATACTAGTAACTGAGAGTGATACTCTCTGAATAAAGTACTGAAGACTAAAAGCATTTAAGTGAAATGTAAAATAGAGTTTACTTTATGTGTTGTGATCTTGTGAGATGTGTTTTTGCTTTAACTGTGTGATATAATGAGCATGAATCTGAATCTTAATGTGCTGCTGTATTTGACGATATAAAGCATCTTCTAAGAATTCACTTTCATCTGCTAGCTATTGGGGCATTCATCATTGTTGAAATGCTATACAGAACAAGTCTTCTTGCCATAGTTGGGGCTGGTGAACAGGTTTTCCTTCACTTATTATTTTTTTTTATCAACATAATTCTTTTCACTCTTATCATCACTACCATATCCATTAGGCTCGCTTTCTTTCAAATTGTATTAAATTCCGATTTCTCATTTTACATTTGCTTCTGCCAGCCATCTTTATCGCCAAGGAGATTATGTTTGTTTGACACTGTTAATGGAAATCCACTCAGAGACCTCAATTTTTTGACTTCTATTCTTGCTGTTCGTATGGATAGGAAAAGGTAATACTTACATATTTACTTTTGTTATGATACTGTGTGAGTTAATTAATGCTCTGTGTAGAGGAGTTATGATAACCTGTTATTTTTGTTTCTTCGGTAGACATGAATCAGTGAGCTTGTTTATGAATTGTATACCATGTGTGAGTTGTCTTTTTTCTTTTGGGGTTTATGATATGTTCCTTTTTTCATGGGGGTGGGGATTAGGAATATTATTTTTCTTATTGAGATAATTAATATTGGTTGCTCATTTTTACATATTGCTGATCTATTAAAGGTGAATTGCTCATGATCCTAGTGCATTTTAGTAATGCTACATTCTGTGGTAACTTATTTGATTGCCTGTTACTACCACATGCTATTTTAATTGGTTAGCATTATCCAGAAACTTATGCTTGTGCTGGTTAATCATCTGACTTTTTCTTGGAGTTTCTGTTTGTGTGCAGAATAATTGTTTTATTGAAAGAGGAAACTTACATTTATGATGCTAATAGCCTGGAAATAAAGCAGACTATTGATACAGTACCTAACTTACAAGGTGAGTTTGAACAATATAGTTTATATGACTTCAATGCCTATGCTGATTGCTCGGACATGTACTAATATTGCTGCTGCCCAAGCGATTTCCCTCTTTATAAACTGCATATAATAAATCTGAATGTATTCTCTGAACACTTCAATGGTTTCGCCATTCAATTTTTAGCCCATAATCCTATTTTTTGTATACTCATTTATTTAAAATTTTATTCAAACGCCATTGTTTGCAATTGCATCCTCCAACTAGTAAATTCTACTACTATATGCTTTTCGACAGGAAGGGTGCTAAGACAAAAGTTGAGAAATATTGTTTCGAGGAAGGTTTTATTCTAAAATCTTAATTTGGGATTAGTAATCGATAAAACATTTTAACAGGGAAATTTTGTATCAGACACATCAAACCTATTTACCTCTATGATTTTTTTTTCTTGGCTGTCTATACACATGAGTAGCATTGTGGACGTAACATAGTTGTGATGTTTAAATTATTTGCTTCTATATTTGGGATTGACTCTCTCATTTGCCTTTCATTTTTTCAGGACTTTGTGCATTTTCAGCTAGCATGGATAATCCCTATTTAGCTCTTCCAGCTAGTACAACAAAAGGGTCCGTACTAGTCTACAATGTTATGGATCTGCAATCACATTGTGAGGTTGTGATCTGAATTCTGTGTTTTCAGCTGATTTTTGATAGCATCGTATATGATCAGCTATATTATATGTCAGTTTGGCATCAAAACTTTTATCTTGTCCACGATCATGTTCAGTTGCAACAATATTTCATTTATATTCAACTGTAACATGTCCTTTTGAATTTGTTTCATTCCATCTCACCATTCCTCTTTCCTAATTCAACTGAGGTAAATTGCAGATAGATGCCCATCGCTCGCCCTTGATTGCCATGGCTTTTTCGTCAAATGGCACATATATAGCAACAGCATCTGAACATGGAACCATAATCAGAGTTCATCTAATCTCAGATGCAACTAAGGTGAATGAGCATATTATCATCTATGCCATGTTCTGCAGTGATTGCTTGTCTTTTTTATGTATAAATCCTTGAGTTTGTGAATTAAATGTAGCATATTTTTATTTTTTTGAGATGGTTGTATATTTCTACCAGGTTAGTAGTTTCTGTAAAGGAGCTAAAAGGGTTATGGCTTTAGTAAAGGAATGACATTATCACAAAGTTGTCATGTTCTGGAGTGATTGCTTGTCTTTTTAATGTATAAATCCATGAGTTTGTGAATTAAATGTAGCATATTTTGATTTTTTTTTATTGAGATGGTTGTATATTTCTACCAGGTTAGCAGTTTCTGTAAAGGAACGAAAAGGGTTACGACTTTAGTAAAGGAATGACATTATCACAAAGATACCACATGTGTATCAGTTAGTGGCCTGTTTGAAGGTCTCTTTGCTCCTTTTTGCTTATTTTTCCATTTCGGTCCCATCTCTTAAGAACTTAATTCAAATAGGGTTATCTAGTGACAACAGAAGGCAAACTCAGATGCTCTTAATTCTGGTACTAATGAGTTACATTTGAGGTTTGATGTTACTGTGTCAGACATGAGAACTTAGTATTCCTACATGATATAATTTTTATAAAGCATATTGCATTGCACTTTTATGTAAGAAATTCTTTCATCCACTGAAAGTTTTCTTGCTTTTTATGCTGGAGCTTATTGTCTTATGTTTTGTCAGTCTTACAGTTTCCGTAGGGGCACATATCCATCGAAAATCTTTTCTTTGTCATTTGGGCCATCTGCTGATCTTCCAGATATTCTTCTTGCTACAAGCTCTTCAGGCTCCGTCCATATTTTCTCCCTGGGTTTTGATTTTAATGTTAGGTAAAGACAAAATCTTGACATCCCCCTGCTTTTGTCAAATGCCTCGTGTATCAATTATTTTTTTGCTGCAAAATTTTCATTGAAATGCAAAAAATTTAACTTTGTTATAAATTAATATGTTGAAATTGAAGTTCCTTTTTATTTTTTATTTCCAGTTTTTTTAAAGAACGAATTGTTGTCTACTCATCAGTCCTTCCTAAGGGGCCTCTGCATCATGATTCTCTCTTCCTGGACAACTAAACTTATTTTGGCTACGTATATATACTTGAAAATTGATTTCTCTTTACACTAACTCTTCTGCTTATCCTCCTTCATATTCAGGAGCAGAAAATCAAACAGTCTCTTTGGGTCAATAATTCCTGGTTCTGTTAGTGATGCGCTGGATCCTACCAATCATCATGTATTTCATCATGCTTTTGCAGCTGGAGTTAGAAGGTTACACAGCCTATCTGGATTCTCTTATTCCTTGATCTTCACTGACTAAAACAACATGAAACTTGAAATTGACAACATTTGCCATAAGAATCCATTTCATGAACAACTAAACACTTGTCAGTTGTCAGTATGAACAACTAAACACTTGTTGGCGACATTGCTGAGAAGCTTGATTGGTGGACTTTAAGATTACTACAGTTGAAATTATTTCGCTTTTCAAAGGTTCTTTCAGTTGGGATACTTAGGAAAATGTGCTAGATGCAGCGAATAGTAGATGAAATCACAAAGCTGGACCACTAATATAAGAATATAATATTCTACCTTGTAGGATTCACCATTCTTCATCAATGCCTTTATGAATATCTCATCCTCTTGCTTTCAGTGATGCTGTAGTCCGGAAGATAGAGAAAGCCAATGCAACATCGGTGTCCGAACCCGTTGCTTTGAGGTAAGTTGGCCCTGATTCTGACTGCCTAAAGTGTATCTTAAATTCCTCCACCATGAATTTTTAGTTCATTGGTACTATCTTGCATACATTTCAGCATTATCTATTCATACTCACATGTTGCTTATAAAATTTGAATATCTGAGGTTTCTGTGTCTGATATGCAGAGCCACCATATCAATGATAACCTTGGGTGGATTCTTTCAAGAATACAGTTTCAGAATAAACCACAAAAACCAAGCTACATGGACCTTGGAGCACGAGTTCAATCTCTTGAAAGCTGTTGCAGAATAAACCACTGTTGAGATTAAAATGTACAGAATCAACTCAAAACGGTGAGAATTTCTCTGCTGTAACATTATTTCTGTAATCAATTTTTATTTTAAAAGAGAAAAACATTATTTAGATCCATTGAAACAGCATTCTAACATTGATACAACAAAATTTTGACATTGGAATACATTTGACAATGATTCCCAATCCCTCCAGATTTCGATAAAATACAGAAAACTTCGTGTCAAGAATTTGCATCATCGGGTCCTGGTCTTGACAAATTTGGTTCTTGAAGCCCTCTTCTCCATCTTCTCTCTCTTCTTTCTCGTTTTTTCGTCTTCTTCTTCCCCCTGCACCGTACCAGTTGGTGTCAGCACAGTTATGATGGGTTGAGAGAGCAGAATAAGCAGTTAAATACCTCTGAACCCTGCGGTAAAAATCCTTTTACAAGCCCAAAGAGTTTATACCCAGCGAATCCTGGAATCTGGAGATTTCATAGATGATGATATAAATTATTTTGAATCAAAATAGACACATGGATTCATGATCTCCTCGTCTGTGACTTCAGAAACCAAATAACCTGTTGAAGCCGAGCATTTTTTTATTTTTTTTATCACTTCTTAACTAGGCAATCAGTGGAGCTTCTGGTTCACTCAAATAACTATAAGCAGGGTAGTAAAGGTTGAGTAAGAACTCCTACATATCAGCGCTGTTGTTAGGGGCCAAAATGTTCATTAACTTGTGGCAGAATTCAAAAGCATCAAGAAATAGAAGCATTAGCTTCAAATGAAACTAAGAAAATTTAATCATCACATTGCCTCCATTCATCATTTTCAGCACACATCCCATTGAGGATCAATGTAAAAGTTGCCAGATTCTCACTTCCGGAAAAACAGCAATAAAAGTAATTTCTTTGAATGGTTATCCATCAATATCACCATATTTGAAGAATGGTGGGAACAAAAGTTCAAGTACTATATGCGCATATCTCACAAAAGCAGGTGAGGCTCAAGACCAGAAGGGATTAAGAAAACTTACCACCAAGTATATGTACCAGAACTTTTCGGAGACGATGGAGCTAAGTTGGACGAAGCATGTAATGTAAATCACATCATGCAAATATCTGCAGTCATATGAGGTAGAAAATTAAGACAACCATCATCTGCACAAAACTGATCTCAGAGTGCAGAAAAGGCAAATGCATGTTCCAAATGACCTCATTGGGAGAGACAAAATAAAGTAGCTACCAAAAAACCAGTCTTTCAACTAAAGGAATAAACAAACTTGTAAATTTACTTGGATCCAAATTCCATGATTTGGGAAACATCAACATAGAGATGGTCAAATTAACAATTGCACTAGTCAAGATGAATATGGGGAAAATCCAGATTACTCAATAGAAACCTACAATCCAATTTGAGAAACAAGTCACGCACCCGCAAATCCCTCCAGTACTCATATCGAAGCCGCCGTCGAGAAGCTCTCCGTCATCAGTGTAGGCAGGTTTCGCCATAGCCGCCAGCTGCTGGTACGGAATCACGTAGGCCAGCGAAGTCAAAATCAAGCCCAACCAGTGCTTCCATGTGAAAGTGGAGTAGAACACGCCCATCCTCAACACGACATAAATCGCCTGTATAAAAAAAACCCACCAAATTCAGCTCGATCACGATACAAATAAGGCAAATTATAAAAATGAAATAAATAACAAATTGATAGAGATAGATTCCACTGAGGTGTACGTTGGACAAGATGATGAGACGGAGTAGGGTTTTCATGTGTCGAACGTTCTCCTCTTTGCGCTTCTTCGCTCCTTGGTTCGCCATGGCTGCCGAACGCCGTCGTTCCGAGTAGCAGAATTCAGCTTCTGAATTAGGAGAGAGATGGGGAAATTTTAGTCGCCCCTAATTTCCTCGTTTGTTTGCATGGCCCGTTAAACCAAATATTAGGGCCCACCAACCCACTAAAAGTAGGGCCCATGTATTTATATTTATCTATATGCAAAATTTTTCTTAATAACATATAGTCCCTCCGTCCCGTCATATTAGGAACGGAGAGAAATGAACAAAAACCAAGTGTTATTAGTATAATATAATTAATATTTTATTGGTGAGTGGAAAAAAAGTTTTTTTTTTAGAAAATGGGACTAATAAATAAGGCGGACCGAAAAGAAATATTAGACTAATATGACGAGACGGAAGGAATATTAATTTAAAATTCATACACTCAAATTTCTCAAAGAGTATCCAAATTTATAATCTCTTGATTATAGGTAGGGATTGAAATAGATTAGATCAGACTAGACTTTGACTTGATCGCCCTATGCCTTTTAAAAATTCAATAGGCTCAAGTCTGATTTATTATTTATAATAGGGTTTTATAAGGTCCAAATCTAACTTTTTTTTAACATAGTAGGTGGTGGTTTCATCCTATTTAAAGTTCATTTGAGTCTATTTAATATTTTAGTAAATATTTTTATTTTTAAGATTTTAAAATAGTACATAATTCTAAATATTAAATACATTCAACAATCTATAAGATATATTTTTTAATTATAAATAAGTTGTTTAAAATACATTTTTAAATTTTATTCATAATTATATTATCTAAGTTTAAATAATAAATATAATTAATAATTTAATTAATATATAGCTATCTAAGTAAGCGAGCTTATTAGATCTAATAGATTTATTTTAAAACTTTTAACCAAATAGGCTTTTTATAAAGTTCGAGCCTGGCTTATTTAACGAATAGGTCATCTCAAGTGTGGCTTGTAGTAGGTCGGATCAAAAGCCTCTGTCAGGTAATTTAATATGTTTCCACCCCTTATCATATGCAATACATGTTTACCATTGTATTCCGAGCGGGGGCAAACTATTATCTGACTTGAAAGATCTTATTTAGAATTCTTTGTGTATAGAATCGTTATTGTTAAAAATTATTGGGTTTGGCAAATCCATGTCACACGTCAGAGAAACAAAGATGGAATTTCTTGTATATAAGAGTCCACCCAACTCTATTAGTATGAGACCTTTTGGGATGGAGATGCCCAAATGCAAAACCGTGAGGGCTTTGGCCTAAAGCGAACAATATCATACTAATGTCAAGTTATCGGTTCCTCCAACAGATTGGTGCGGTCAATGTGGAACGAATATGTGATATCCTGGTTCGAGCAGGGTTTTGGGGACCGAGGTGGTAGTGGACTTTGGAGTGAATGTGGGAAACCCTCAAGTCGAGTGGGGATTGTCTCCGGGTGCCTTGTGTCGAAAGCTTCCTGACAATAGTGGTCAGGCGGCAGGTCCCGTTAGTTAGACGATGGTGCAAGATGAGTTGAGACGGATCAAGGTGCAAGATAAGTTGAGACGGATCAAGGTTCGAGGGGAGGAAGCCCTCAATAAAACTCGATACAATTGGGTGCCTTGTATCGAAAACTTCCTGACAGTGGTGATCAGGCGGCGGGTCCCGTGGGTTAACGGCGGTAAAAGATGAATTATGATCGAGGGGAATGACACGGGATTGTGGTCCTTGGGTTCGAGGGGAGAATTGTTGGGTTTGACAAACCCGTGTCCCACATCGGAGAAATAAGGATGAGATTTTTTGTATATAAGAGTCCACCAACTCCATTAGTATGAGACCTTTTGGGATGAAGATGTCCAAATGCAAAACCGTGAGGACTTTGATCCAAAGCGGACAATATCATACTAATGTCGAATATGATATCATACAATGTTGGGTGCATTCACCCTCACCGACGTTACAGGACCCTGATTATCGCTGGATTCCGAATCAACTCTGATTGAGTTGATTTTCCACGTTACAGCGCAACAACTTTAGAACTCCTCTGCGCAGCTTTAATAGGAACAACAGCAGCACTTTAATACACCGAACAAAAGCAAATCCTCGTAGCTTCGAACCTCTGCTCCTTCTTCAGACCTCCTCGCAATAGCAGACGATGATGATGTGTGATGGTGCACCTTCTCCTTCGCCGTTTCTTTCGTCGGGTCAGATATGGCTCAGAATTCACCTGAGCATGCCCTGCCTTACACCTCGGCCACAAAATGGAAGAGCACGGTGGCTGGCCCTAGAGATTAAACCCCCAATGCTCAGACTCACAGAGAGGATCGACAAACACTCAAGAACTCACGGGAGATCTCACAGACTCACACACTCACTAAGAGAGAAGAGAGAAGTCGGAGAGTATTTCGGTAGAGGGAGATGCGGCGCACAGATTGAGAAGAGGATGAAAATTAGGGTTCTCAATCTTAGGGTTACCTCTTTATTTGTATATGGGCCGAGTAACTGAATACGGTTGGGCCAGAAATAACAAACCCGAACTAACTCTAATATAACCCAACATAATAACAAACAAAGGGCTGGGAGATAATATCTTCGGGCCTACTTTCCAACACTCTCCACCTTAAGCACAAAGGTTTGCAGGAGCGAGACATGTATATGGTGGTCATCATAGCCGGTGCCTCGCGTTATTCATGTACGAGGACTTTCGGGGCTAAGGAGTAGGCACACCACCACACGAGGACAATACCTACAACACAGAAAAGCAAAACAAAAAGTTTAGCTCAAAAAGGAACACAAAGTTCATAAATACAAAGAATTAATTAATGCTGAAACATATCATCAAGGATCACCCAGTGTCGAAATTCAAAATATTTTGACATGAAGTGAATTTCTCTACTGATAGACACTTAGTACCCATGTCTGCAGGATTAAATTGAGTAGCTATCTTTTCTAAGAAAATTAAATCATTTTCAACTATGTCATGAATGAAATGGAACCTAACATCTATATGTTTAGTTCTATCATGAAAAATAGGATTTTTACATAGTTGAATAGCAGATTGAGAGTCTGAAAAAATAGTAGGTATATCCTTCAAATAACCTATTTCAGACAGCAGACCCTTCAACCATAAAGCTTCCTTAATAGCATCAGTTATAGCAATGTACTCAGATTCAGTGGTGGATAAAGCAACTATATGTTGTAACTGTGATTTTCAACTAATGCATGAGCAACATAGGGTGAAGATATAAGAAGTAGTTGATTTCCTATTGTCTCTATCATCAGCATAATTTGAATCCACATAACTAACAAGTTTTACACCACTAGAACACTTAGTATATCTCAAACCAACATGATTGGAATATTTAAGAAATCTTAGTAACCATTTTAAAGCTTCCCAGTGGGGCTTACTAGGGTTTGCCAAGAACCTGCTTAAGCATGACACATCATATGCTATGTCCGGCCTAGTGCTAACCATTAAGTACATAACTGAACCTATAGCATTAGAATACAACACATTCTTCATGTCAAGTATTTTAGAATTAGTCTTGGGAGACTGCTCCTTACTAAGAATAAAATGAGAAGCTAAAGGCACATGAGCAACTTTAGATTCAACCATAGAAAATTTAGACAGGATTTTCGAAATGTAAGCACTTTGATTCACAATAAGAACTGAATTAGCTCTATTTCTTTCTATATCCATGCCTAAAATCCTTCTAGCATCACCTAGATCTTTCATTTTAAAGTTGTTACTTAAACTAACTTGAACATGTTTAACAAATTGCAAACAGGGGCTGACAATTAACATATCATCCACATAGAAAAGCAAAAAAGTAGGAACCTTATCAGACAACTTGTAATATAGGCAATGATCATATGCACTTCTCTTAAATCCTAAAGTAAAGATTTCATAACATGATCAAACTTAATGTTCCATTGCCTAGGGGACTGTTTTAGGCCATAAAGAGATTTCTTAAGGAGACACACATAATCAGGATATTTAGCATCAACAAAGCCTTCGGGTTGATTCATGTATATATCGACATCCAAGTCTCCATACAGAAAAGCAGTGGTAACATCCATTTGCTTCATTTCCCAATTAAAATGAGCAACAAGGGCAAACATAATGCGCACATTGGTAAATTCCACAACAGGGGCAAATATCTCAGTATAATCTATCCCTTCTCTTTGAGTGAAACCTTTAGCCACTAACCTAGCCTTATATCTCACTGTTTTTCCATCATTTTTAATCTTATATAGCCATTTACAGTCAACCACAGAGGTAGAGGGCTTTCTTTTTACTAGCACCCAAGTTTTATTATCATGCAAGTTGTTTATTTCATCACGCATAGCATTCAGCCACATACTGGAGTTGATGACTCAATAGCCTCTTTATAAGACCTTGGTTCATTGCCATCAAGCTCTTCAAACACATTAAAGGCATGCATGACAAGTTTATAATCATCAAATTTCATATTAACAGTTACATGGCGCCTAATTCTATCCCTAGAAAGCATGTATTCATTCAGATTTTCAGACATAGGAGCTGAATTATCAATGTTAGCTCCACCTTGATTATTATTCTCATAATGACATTCAACATTTTCAAACTTTTTAGAATTAATGCTATATTCCCCCTGAATGTCATTAATTTCAGATTCATTAACAGTTTCAGGAGGCTCCACCTCACTCAGAGTGCTCTCAGTAGTAACAGCAGGCATAGAGTTCACATAACAGGGAAATTCATGCTCATTAAAAGTAATATCTCTACTGATAATCACTTTAAAATCAAAATCAGTCACATCCCAGACTCTATACCCCTTAACCCCTTCAGGATAACCTAGAAACACACATTTTCTAGCTTTAGGATCAAGTTTGTCAACATTTGATGCACATATGCAGTACAACCAAACACACGAAGATTAGACAAATCAATAGGCTTGTTACTGAAAATAGACTCAGGACATCTCCCATTTAAGGGGACAGACGGAGACCTATTAATGAAATATGTTGCTGTCATTACAGCTTCCCCCAAAAAGACTTATTTAGACCACTAATTGTCATCATGCACCTAACCCTTTCAAGTAAAGTCCTATTAATTCTTTTAGCAATCCCGTTTTGTTGGGGGGTATAAGGCACGGTTTTATGTCTTTTAATTCCGTAATTTGCACACAAAGTACCCATAGAGTTGTTACAAAATTTAAGGCCATTATCAGTTCTTAAGGCCTTTATCTTCTTACCAGTTTGGTTTTCAACCAGAGTTTTCCACTTTTTAAAACACACAAAGACATCAAATTTATATTCCATGAGAAATACCCAAATTTTCCTGGAAAATCATCAATTATTGACAGAAAATACCTCTTCCCCCCATGTGTAGGTTCATTAGAAGGTCCCCACACATCAGCATGCAAGTATTCTAGTATAGAAGAGCTCTTAGGCACATTGGGATGCACAGAAGAAGGGAATGAAACTCTATTTTGCTTTCCTAAAATGCAGAATTCACAGAATGACAGATTAGACACATTATCTTTACCAAACAGACCCTCTTTCTTCAAAATATCAAGGCCTTTATTGCTCATGTGTCCGAATCTCCTATGCCACAAAACAGTTTTATTTCATGCACATTATTAACAGCATTGACACTACGCACAGGTTCACCACAACATATATACAGATTATTTCTTTTAACGGCTTTGAAAATTACCATAGAACCTTGCATAATTTTCATCACACCCTTCCCCCATCTTCCCTTTAGCCCCTCATTCTCTAATGCAACACAAGATAACAGATTATAGCACAAATCAGGCACGTATCTTACATTTTTCAAAGTAAATTGGCAACCAGATTCAAATTTTAGTTTAATGTCACCTATACCTATTACTTTACATTTCTTTTCATTAGCTAGAGAAATGTAGCCATTTTCAACGTGTTTCATACTTGTGAACAAGTGCTTGTGTGGTGAAATATGAAAGGTGCAACCACTGTCAACAAGCTAATCATATTCACTCAAATCATTAACACATGCATTAGCAGACAAAGAAGGAGAGGAACATTCAGAGTCAATGACCATGTAATCATCACCAATATTATCACAGGGAGTAGCATTAACATTAGCATCATGAGATTCATTTCTTTTTCTTTTTGCTTTAGTACATTGTTTTATATAATCTCCGGTTTCCCCACAGTTGTAACACCTTCTTCCCCTAGTCCTAGACTTGGACCTATTTCTCCTCTCATTTAGGAATAGCATTCAACAGAGCTATAGATGCATAATCATCAATAAGTTGATCTCCAGTCAACTTAATGTTTTGAATTAGTTTATTGAAAATGTCTAAATTCTCATCCATATCTTTGCTCAAATCAAGTTTAAATCTAAAGAATGCTTCAAGCATATACATTTTACTGGGAAGAGATTTTTCAGTATATAATTCCTCTAGTTTTTCTCAAAGATTTTTAGCATTTTCGATAACACCCACTATTCTAATAACAGAATCAGAGAGGTTCAAGAAAATTGTTGAGCATGCTAGTTCATTCATTTCGACACGTTTTTCAGGAGTGTCAGTATCAAGATAAGAATAAGAAACAACCCTATAAACTTTCTGTTGAATTAAAACACATTTTATTTTTTGTTTCCATATAGTAAAGTCTGTTTTGCCATTAAAGGGGGCCATACCATAGGAATTAGAGCTAGAAGCCATTTTCAGACCACACAAAATGGGAAAATAGATAACCACAGTCAGGAGAAACACAAAATCAGGTTCCCAAGCCTTTCAATCTTTCACACAAACAAGCAGCAAGACAGATTGCAGCACTAGAGGTCACAATTATTAGAAGTTTCTTACACAGAGATTGCAACTTGTCCAAATTACAAGCTAAAAATCTACCCAAGACCTTAGACAGGAAGTGAGTCACACTCAGATTCTCACACAGCATGAGACTTACACAGTAAGCAGCGGAAACACAAAGAAGTAAAACCCAGGAATATGCACCAGATCAGAATTGTAAACACTGATTGCAAGAATGTGTAAGAAAGTATACACTTACACTCCAATAGAGTGAAATAATGGGAAATGGGGAAATGGACCGAAAGCTGGGGAATGGGGAAAGGGACAAGCGCCTTGCGGCGGAAACAAGCAACCACATAGAAAAGTTGAAAACAGAAAAATTCCAGATTCTAGTTCTAGTAATCTGAAAAAAACTGGGGAGGTTTCGATCTATACCCGAACGGCGGCCTTAGGTGAGGGCACTGCCGTCTTACCTCTCGTGTCCTGGGACGCCGACGACGCGAATCCTTCAGCGGCGAGTCAAGCGGCGGTGGGGGTGCCCTGGCACTGATGCCACTGTTGGGTGCATTCACCATCACCGACGTTGCAGGACCCTGATTATCGCCGAATTCCGAATCAACTCTGGTTGAGTTTATTTTCCACGTTACAGTGCAGCAGCTTTAGAACTCCTCTGCGCAACTTTAATAGGAACAACAACAGCACTCTAATACACCGAACAACAGCAGATCCTCGTAGCTTCAAACCTCTGCTCCTTCTTCAGACCTCCTCGCAGCAGCGGACGACGACGATGTGCGATGGTGGTTGGCCCTAGAGATTAAACCCCCAATGCTCAGACTCACAGAGAGGATCGACAAACACACAAGAACTCACGGGAGATCTCACAGACTCACACACTCACTAAGAGAGAAGAGAAAAGTCAGAGAGTATTTCGGTGGAGAGAGAGATGCGGCGCACAGATTGAGAAGAGGATGAAAATTAGGGTTCTCAATCTTAGGGTTACCTCTTTATTTGTATATGAGCCGAGTAACTGAATACGGTTGGGCCAGAAATAACAAACCCGAACTAACTCGAATATAACCCAACATAATATCTCCCAGCCTACTTTCCAACATACAATATCATACAAATGCTCAAATGCAAAACCGAGAGCGCTTTGACCCAAAGTTTATTTGAATTTGTGATTGAAAAACTTATACATAGAATTTGTGTGACCATGTGTATGTGTTTACTACAATGGTGTATATTGAATGGATAAAATATGATTGAAAAAGTGAACTTTTAAATTAAGAAATAAATAAAAAGATTCTAGAAAAGGACACAAACTGCAATTATGATTCAGTAAGTCTCGGTTTTAGGGTGGAGTGATTAAAATATTTAGTTCGAATATAAAAGGAATATTCACTAATTGTGTATCAAATTTAAAATATATGATTGATTATGTTCAATGCCTTATTAATGGAATGAAATGGGACAAACATTATTATAATATATTTTTTTTATTTAATAAATACTAGGTACGTGTCCAAGGGTTGCCCCACCATTACCAAGACTACACACATAAACCCATAAATGATTTGATTGAATAAAATTGCAACCAACCACCTATTTTGTTGTACTTGAAAGGTGATATTAATTAATTAATAAATCAAATATAAATATTTAAAATAAGGAAAGTCAAAATAAATAAATACCATAGTAATGGAGACATTATAGATAAGGATTTTAAAAGGAATATTGATCTATCTTTTTTTCTTTTTACATAAAAAATAATCTGTCCTAATCATTATTTGGAAACAGAAATAATAGATAAGTTGGTAAGTACTTGAAGTAATAACTATGATAAGGTCGTCCAAAAAATCTGTATCTATATCCATATAAACGTAGAATCTTTACTAAAAAGATTTTCTCATCCAAATACAATAATATTGTATTTTAGGTAATCAATAATAAACATAATTAGCATATAACATATATTTATTATTTATTTCAATAACTTATAAATAGAAATTAATATATACAACGTGCAAAGGGTAAATTAATATCATAAATAATACAGTTGGAAAATAATAATAATAAAGAAATAATAATAGTAATAATAATAATAGATGGTGGTTTAATCCGAGTTGGAATAGACAAAAAAAATTATTATAAATTAATTGTAAGAATGTAAGCAAAAGCAACTGAGTATGAAAAGAAAAAGAACCGCACTCCAATTCAAAACTCGAATTATTGGATAACAGAAAGCTCAGATCCCAAACACGATGATGTATGCCCATCCTCCTCTTCTCTCTCTATCATTCTCTCTCCTTGGACCATTTATTCCGACAATATAGGATTTCTCATTCCCAGAAAAAATGATTCTTTTTCAAAGAAATTATCTTCTGTTATTTCTTCAATAGTCGTTCTTGAAACTTTCAAGAATCTCTCTCTACATTTATGTTCACTGTTGGTTTGTAGATTGTGCTCGCTGTTGTTGTTTTTTTCTGAAGAATAAACCATTGTTCTCAATCTGTGAAATATTAGCCCTTTATCACTTTTGGGCTTTTGCTGCTGCGCCTGCGTCAATCAGGTTTTGATATATTCTTTTTTTCTCTTTTTGTTATTTTATTTGCATGCAGGAATTTCGGGTTTTGTTTCTGTAACTCGATGGTGTGAGATTTCGCTTTTCGATGGAGAATTTTGTTTCGAAATCTGAAAATTTGCTTTTTTAAAAGCTTTTTGTATATTTATTTCGCCGATGCAATGTCTCGACGAGTAATGAGAAAGCACGTTTACTGGCAGTGTGTATAATTCTGTTTGTTTTCGAGTTTGTTTGCGTTTTCGTACACTCTTGATCAACTTGATGTTAAAGTAAACATGTTTCCAAATTTGGTTTTTCTTTTTCCTTAAAAAAAAAAGATTCTGATGAATGGAAAATTAAAAATACTTTTGGAATTTCTGTTTTCTTGTAAAGTGGGAATAATTCCCAAATCCAGTAAAAGAATTCCCTTTTATCTGTTTCTTGGATGCAGACAGTTAATTCAAGAATATTTGAGTTTTTATCAGCTCCATTAAATCGAGTTGAGCTGAAGAGGAGAAATCTGTAAAGATGAGGACCCTCATTCGAGCTGTGAGGCAGTTTAGGCCAGCTATCAGGTTTAGAAGAGATTTCATTTATGATGGCTCGCCAAGAACGCTGGAGTTTTGGATGAACATGAATCATCGCTCTATCTATAGCTTGTCCCATAGTATGGATAAATTTTTTCAAAGTATACATACGCCGTATACGATGCACAGAGCTATATCTACTGATGTAGCCGCATTTACTAATGGAGGTTGGGTTTAGTTAAAGCATCCTGCATTATAGGTTTGCAAGAGAAATAGTTCAAATTTCTTTCATTTATCTCACTTTGACTAATTTGATGGCAGAAATAAATGGAGGGGGCCCTCTTTTAGAATATGAGCGAAGGGTGGCTTCTGGTGACCTTGTGGATGGAGATGCTTTTCAGGTATTCTTTTTTTGTTGATGACTTTGAGTGTCAGATCGAATATTTAAATTGTGAGTGGATTTGAGTAGATTGATAATTTGATATTATGAGATGAGTAAATCAATTGCATTCACTTGTGATTTTGTGGTGTAATATATGTCTTACTAAACATGCTAAACTGATGGATCGCATACTGGAAATCCATACTAATCATTTGCTAAAATGGAATCCATATTGCTCTTCAATTGAAGGAAAACAAAAAAAAGAGAACTCACACAATTATGTTAAACTAAGTGTAGCATTGAGTTGTCATTTCCCGTGAGATAATGTGTGAATTATGTCTTTGCAGCTACATACCTTGGGGGAGCTTCAAAGACTATATGATGAGCTTGTTGAAAATGCAGAAGCTTGCCGATTGGATCGTTATGCTCACTCTGAGAAAGCTGGGAGGTAACCATTTCTGAGATCCCTGTTTCCGAGCAGCATGAATAGTCTTAGTGCTATTTAATCAAGTTTGGATATTCTCTTGTTTTACATTCCCTTTTTCATTGATATGATTGTCTGATAATCATTTGTATATATGTGCAGGAGTAGGTGGTTGTGGTCACGGTTTATACCACAATCTTCGTTTCCTCTCCTGAGAGGACTTTATCTGTATGGGGGAGTGGGAACTGGAAAGACTATGTTGATGGACTTGTTTTATGATCAACTGTAAGGATTTATGCCTTTATTAGAAGTGCTTTGACTAGCTTTGCATTAGGCTTTGTTTGAGCCGTAGGCTTTTCGTCAACAAAATCAAATGCTGTATACTTCAATGTTTCTAATGTTCCTTGTAAATGCTCCCAGACCTTCCAACTGGAGGAAGAAGAGGATCCATTTCCATGACTTTATGCTAAATGTTCACAGCCGTCTACAAGTATGATTTCTCTCGTATTGTCCTCCTTTGTGATGTTTGATAAGTTCTCCCTTAAGTCTATATTTTACCCAACTTTTAGATTCAAGCTACTTGAAATATTATTTTGCTGAGGCATGCGAAATTAGTTTTCAGCATCTTTTTTAGGTTCTGAATATGGTATTTCTATCACATTGGTTTCTTGTATGTTTGGATTAATTCCTAATTAGTGTCAACATCAACTGAGTGTCCATGTTTTATGAATTTTCTGGTTTAGACCTTTTGGTGTAATGCTTATGATTAAATAACACATGCTCGATTAGCTGAATAACCATTTGGGATTGATTTAGAAGTGATTCTGTTCACCACAATGTACAAGTATTTAGAGCAATCGTATTCCAAAAATCACCAACCTTCTTCCAGCACCATCTGTTATCTTGACAAGCAAAACCTGTTATCTAGAGTATCAATACTTGCTTCGTCTGATCATATACCATCAGCTTAAAATGTCCAAGTTGAAAAATTAGAAAATAAATACATAATTGATTGCAGAATTTTTGTGAACGTATGTTGCTTTTATAAAATTGCAGTTGTCTAGAATCCTGTTTTTGTTTGGGTTACGTTTTGTTAAAACCAACTAATTATTGGAAGGCAGCCGGGTTCAAGTTTCCATCGAGCATGTTATATAGTCCAGTAATAAAGGATCTACACTTTTGAGCAATGCTAAAACTGCTCACTTGTCACTTACTTGGGGCTTCTTCAGCCTTTTGCTTCATTTCTTACCATATCATACATGTCTAGTTCACTTCCTTTTGATATGAATATATTATATTTGGGATTTCTGTGTTGTTGTACAGTTTTGTTCTCTTAGGATGTTATCAATCTGATATATTTGTGATGGCAAAGCAAGGACAAGATTTGATTTTTTTTCTCAGTAAATAGCAAGTACTAGGAACCATTATAACTTGCTTTAATCTTTTTCGGGAAGGACTTTAACCGTATTTATGTGATATTATATGTTCTGATGAGAGCTTTAAGATCACACCAATAAAATTTAATTGCAGAAGCACAAGGGAGTGGCGGATCCTTTGGAAGTTGTTGCTGGAGAGCTATCAGATGAAGCAATCTTGCTATGCCTCGATGAATTCATGGTACGTTGAACTGACACTAATCATCATACTTCTTTTTGTTTGATGAGTCCATTTCATTTTTCTGCTACATATCTATTATGAGCAATCACCCTTTTTGCTCGATCTGCATGCTGATTATTTATAATCATTTCTTCGTTAGGTGAATGACGTTGCTGACGCCTTAATTCTCAACCGTCTATTTAGACATTTATTCAGCAATGGAGTTGTGAGTATTCAACTTTTTCCATTCAGCATTTGCATAAACTGTTTTACAGCCAACTGAGCAGCATGATAAGTAGTAATTTCTGTTGCGATTCATGAATAGATTCTCGTTGCTACCTCAAACCGAGCTCCTGATAATCTTTACGAAGGGGGGCTGCAGAGGGATCTGTTTCTTCCATTCATTGCCACTTTGAAGGTAAGCCTATTACTGTACTCTCTCAAAATATAATGTATGTGATGGTTTGAGGTCTAATTATGGGTCTCGTTATCATGTCGAATGCAGGGACGATGCGTACCTCATGAAATCGGTTCCTCTGTGGACTATCGAACCATGACATCGGTACAGTTGCCAGACCTATTTGCACTTCCATTTCAATATTCATTTCAGATTTTCTACCATCTTATTATGCATTAAGTTTCACTGTGCATATATATCATTGGTTCGATCTGAATTCTAGGCGGAGCAAGGTTTCTACTTCGTTGGCAGGCATTTGTCTGGCCTTCTAAAGCAAAAATTCCAACAATTAATTGGGGAACAGTCACCTTCTTCACAAGAGGTGGAAGTTGTCATGGGGAGAAAATTGCAGGTAAAAAACTATCCCAACCCATATACATAATAGCAACTGCAAACATCATAAATTCCTCAGTTTAGAATGACTTGTATGCTTTTCCATCCTTCTTAAACTCTTAGGTCCCTCTGGGTGCCGAAGGTTGTGCTTTTTTCCCTTTCGAGGAACTCTGCGATAGGCCTCTTGGAGCAGCAGACTATTTCGGCCTTTTCAGTAAGTATCCTATCCGCATGTAATGGCTTTCGATTGCAAGAATCTTGTTTTCTTTCACCCCATTAGTCAGCTTCACCCTCATCTTTTCTTGAAATTCTGCTCTGTCTTGCAATAATTGATTGTGTTTCAGTCTTAAGAGTTGTTGATTTCTATCAGAGAAGTTCCATACACTGGCACTCGACGGTGTACCCATTTTCGGGCTCTCCAACAGAACTGCTGCATACCGGTTTGTCACTTTAGTTGATGTCAGTCCTCCATACTTGAAACATTTTTGTTTTTCTTTAAAGATCATTCATGTGAGATCTTTCTTGTTTGGACCTTATTTACAACTGAGTCTGACCCGACCGGACAGGTTATGTATGAGAACAGAGCAAGACTCTTGTGCACTGCTGAGGGAACTCCAATCCAACTCTTCAACCGGATTATAACCAGAGCTGATGCCCAGCAAAGAGCACCTAGGACCTCTACGAGATCGAGGAAATCCGATGACTCCGACATTTGTGTGGACAACGAGCTAGGTTTTGCCAAAGATCGCACCATTAGTAGGTAAGAGCCCCCATTTTGTTCAAATTCCCTTCACTGGCCTATATTGTTGAAAGCATCTTGGTTGATGTAGGTTGACGGAGATGAATAGCAGAGAGTACTTGGAGCAACATGCTGAAGCTTTGGCAGGGAAGCATCGCCACGACGAGGAGCAAGTTCTGCAGTCGTAGTTTAGCAGACAGTTCTGCAGTCTGTTTTTGGCTAATAATATTATTCGTAGTTGGCTTGTAATAAAATTTGTGTACAGGGAAATGAAATTTTGTTGCAATAATTTCATACCAAGAATTTTATGTTGCTATTAGTTTGGTTCTGACCTGCTCTGATTTTTCTTCTCTTTTTGGGAAACAAAAAAAATGCCATGACAACATGCAAAATATGAATAAATTCGAAGAAAATAAGGATTGACATTCTAGTAATAAAGTTCAAAACGATGTATTACAACCCAGAAATAATTCCAAACCATTCATAGTTTTGCAATAAATATATGTAGCAGTAGCGTAAAAAAGTAGGAAAGAGACGTCTATTGTTGAAACGAGACGGAGTATGATCCGGTGTTGGGATCTTTCACAGCTTTGAAGTTGTCGACACTCATTCCGAAGCGACCCAGAATGGAGTTCCCCATGTCTTTCAGCTTTCCTGCACTCACAGAATCAGCAACTTTTGTGATGCACACAATCTTGATACGAAGCTATTGCATTAGCAGATACCAAACTTGCAAAAACCTACTTGAGAAAAAATAAACAATCACAACCACCACGGGCATCGGATCTTTGAGTTCGCAACTAAAGGGTCTAGTTCAATTGGGAAGGGGAGAGGGAGTGTGCATTCATATTCATACCAAAATAAATTTGCCAGAGATGATAAGAACTTTCAAGAGATGGGTAAAGTTATATGTTAAGTATGCTCTATATGGTAATATTTATCCAATGCAAGGAGAAAATTCCAACATGACATATCCCATGATTAATAGAAGTAAACAACCATTGATTGAACACTCCTTTTATGTGTATCAGAAGTGTCTTTAAGATGAGAGATGGACATGTGTCAACTATAGAAAGCCAACACAGAGATAGCCACAAGAGAATATGGAAGAGGCAAAATAAGAAATTGAAACCACATGCAAACGAAAATATATTTGAGCTCACCAATCATCTCTTCCTTCATTTTTTCCCGCTTTTCATCTGCCAACGGCTTTAAACGGATGATAGTCCTCCTAGCTTGGACATTTGATGGATCCAATTCTAAGACTTTTGTCAAATCTGAGAACAAAAATATGACTTCAGCGGAACTGACAAACATTCAAAGGAGAAAAAAGGAAGTCAATCATTGGGGAATAACCGTCCAATGTAAAATAAATTAGACAAGATGCAATGGGCATATTACGTAAACCCACATGTAAATACTGGTCATATCACTCAAGAAACCATCAAAACTGACCAGTGTATCCTACTGTTCCCACCCAAAAACTCGGGAGTAGGAGAGGGAACAAAGAAAGAGTCTAGGGACATAGAAAAACCAAGTAATTCACAAGAAAAAGGCAATGATATAAGGTTATTCTCCACTGTGGCAGTAATTTTGGAAGTCTTGCGTTGGGTTTACCTGAAATTGATTCTTCATACAGTTCAAGTTTTTCCCGCGCCTCAGCTCTTCTTAAAAGAGCTTTCATGTAGGTAGGGTTCAGTTCTAACGCCTTTGTACACTCTTTGACCGTCTCCTCATATTTTCCCTGGCAACAAGTAGTAGCAAAATCAACTAAAGGAAGATGATACATGAACTCAGTCAGTTCTGAACTAATCAAAATCAATAGAACACACCAAAGTATTTCATTGCAACAGTTTAAACCAATGTGTTCTGTATAGTCTAGTCAGAAAACGTAAGAATTGTATTCACATGATAACAAGCATTTCGGGATGCTGAGTGACATAGAATTGGAACTGGGATGGTTCGATATGGAGCTCAAAGTTTTGTTACAAATGACAAATACATTGCGTTTCACTGCATCTATAAACAGGAATCAAATTAAAAATTCTAACTTTTATGCCTAACTAGTAACTACCCATTCATTGCACTGACATATGTTATCTGCATAGTTACAGATTGCAATATAGAGAGAAGTAAGATGATCATCAAAATGCAAAACCGTCCACCTGGACTAGGCCAAGAAGCAGTGAAGTATTCATCTTGTGTGTTTCATAACCTTTTCAATAGTCCTTTAACATATTAAGAGCCAAAGATCAATACCAAACAGAACTGTAAATTACATTTATGCATCACTTTCAAAGTCTCAATTTAAAGGAACATACCAGTTTGAAGAAACAAGTAGCTCTGTTAGCATGACATATCGAACGTATATCACTCGATGAAGGATCATCTGGGGCAACTTGTATGGCGAACTCATACTTCGACAGAGCATCCTCATATAGGCCATCTTTAAACAGAGAATTTCCCTCAAGCTTCACATCATTAGCTTGGGCTAAGGATTTCTACTTCACATAAACATACAAAAAAGGTAAGAAAACATGACTACTGCAGTCACAACTTTTATCACTACAATCAAACAACGAATTGGAAAGCCAGCAGAGATCATTCAAAGAAATCAGTAATAAAACAAACACCTATTACAATAAAACTTATGTAACGTAGCTCGCCCAACTGCATATCCGATCAAAATCACACATCAGTGTCTAGCTACTTCCAACACACAAAGCACATTAATCTCTTTAAACTCAAGGGCACAGCATTAAAAACGACCTATAGAATAGCAGGAAGCCATAACATTACCTCGGTGTCTTCCTTCTCGATCGTGACAATCGGCTCTTGCTGCTCTTCCTCAACTACGTCGCCGTTTTGAACATCACTGGCGTTGTTTCCGCTTTCAATACTATCACCGTTACTGCGAGAATGAGTTCCCGCCTCCGAAACGGCGTCGTTCAGCTCGGTATCACTCGCCGTCTCGTAGCCGTCGGAACTATACCCCGACGGCGCCGCGGCGTCCGCCGAACGCGGTTGCGATCTGAAATCTTCGGACTCTTCTTCGATCACCGCCATCTTTCCGGCTTAATCGGAGAAATTATAAAAATCGCTTCGATTCTCTTCCGATTGAGTTTATACTTTTGCTGCTATTCCAGAAAATTCTTGCTATCGTATTGGATTTGAAAATGAGCCCAATTAATCAGAGCCCATTTTGCTATTTTTTTTTAAAAAAAAATTATCCCAACTTCATTAGCAATTGGGAATAAAATTCACGGACGAAATAAAGATGTTTGAATATGAAAATCTTGAAAATAAAATTCACTGATAAAATATAAATTTGAAATAAATAATTTAATTAAGAATATTTGAAATATAGTTTCCTGAATATGAAAACCTTTTTAATAAAATTACTAGTTTCATCAAACGCAAACTTTGAGTGTTTATCCATATAACGAGGGAGTAAAATTTATATAGCCACTTTTGATAACTTATTATGTTATTTAGCCACATGTTTTTTAGCCACTTTATCAATGATTGGAGAGAAATTGATTTTTAAAATACATTAATTGTTTTTGGATTTATTATCCATTACCCCACCACCTACCCCACTTCCCCCCTTTCTCTCTCTTCACTGTCGAACACCACCACCGAACAACCATTGTTGCCGATCTCAAGCTTCAAACACCCGGATTTCGCATGCCCCAACCGAAAAAAATCTACATTACGTCTACACGATGTCTGGGGAGCAACCTCAAGCGAACCAGGTACCATTCTCCCACCCATTTCGTCGATTTTTATACTGTTTTTCTTAAGTTTTAAACTTACATTGTTATGTGATTTTAGTTGATTATATGTGTTGAAATATGATTTATAGTTGATAATAGTCGATTATTTGTTGATATAGATTGATTATATGCTTTAATTCCGTCGATCTCATGTATTAATTAATGATTTCATTTGCAAAAAGTTGAACTGGGCGGAGAAGAAAGCCCTTGTAGATATCGAGATCTCACCTTGAAATCGAGATCTCGATTTCAAGGCGAGATATCGATATCGACCGCTTATTAGGTCGATTTAAATACAAATTGAGATCTCGATTTTCATCTCGAGATCTTGATATCAAATCGAGATGAAAATCGAGATCTCGATTTTTTTTAATTTCTGATTTGAATTCTTTTAATTCTCATTTTATTTAAATATTTTATTTTATTTAATTGCATGTTTGGGAGTGGATCAGGCCCAGTTTGCAGGGCAAAGTCCCGCGATCGATGAATTGTTACGACCGAGACATTCTTGAGGATATCCGGATTCGATTGATGAGCTTCGGAGATGAGAGTTGTGAGTTATTTAGGGATGAACCGTTAGGTCCATTTCTCACTTTTCGGTGGAAGAAGAGCACGATACGTGCTACGTGGGCTCTGATCACCCACGAGATTGAGGTGGAGGGAGCAGAGAACGAGTTGTGGTTTCAGGATGGTGAAACCAACATTTGACTTGGTGCTGAGGAGTTCTATTTGATGACCAGGCTGCGATTCGGAGATTTGGGTTTTGACCTTACTGGGGTTCATGATTTGCCGAGGGATGGTTGCTTGTATTCTCATTACACATCCCTGCCTACTGTTGATCAGCTGCATATTGATTTTATGAACACCGAGCTGACTTTGAGCGATTCTGCTGATGATTACGTGAAGATCGCTCAGATTCTATTTGTCTACCGTATGCTTATGTGCTTCAATGGGAAGCGACACGTAGACCCCTAGGTTTATGCATTGGTGGAGAGACCTCATCAGTGGAGGGCATTCCCTTGGGGCTCGTGGTCCTTCAGTATCTTGCTGCATCAGATGTCTGTCGTGATCACTTCCTCAAAGATAGACAAGGTGCTTTTAGTGCACATATACGTCCATGTTTGGGTGTTGGAGGTAATTGTTTGTAATTTTTATTTTTAATTTATAAAAGACTATAATTGTAAATTATTTACATTATTGCGCAGGCATGGTCATACGAGGTGATCCCTGATCTGGCAGCCTCAGTTGCGATGCCCCTTACACTAGAGGAGGGTCAGACGACTGGGTACCAGGGCACTGAGATCTCGACCAACGGTGGACTCCTATATCCAGAAGCCTCTTGTAAGCTCCGTCTTTGCTCAGAATCTCCAAAGTAGACATGTGCTTTTGAAATGCATCATGCCTGTAACAGTAGGCTGTATCTCGTAAAACAGTACCAACCTGAGGACCGTACCTCGACATGTTATTTGCCAAGTGGTAGTAGCAAATAGCATGTGTAGCATTCGAAAATGCTAACTCTACTGCATTTTTTATGCTCTTGTGCTGATCACTGACAATAATCAATCCTTCCCGATCTCCAAAGCAAACATTCAAGCGATGCATGAACCACATCCACGACTCATCATCCTCTATGGGTCTGATAAACACTCGTTTTGTGCATTTTACTGATATGAATCTGCTCACTTTTGACCTTAGATTAGATCATTACGTGGTGTTCTCATGCATTATTCGTATTCTTTGAAGAATTATTATGTTTGGGTTGTTTCTGGTTGTTTATGCAGATTTCATGCACAATTGAGTTGTTTTCAAGATATGATCGAGCACCATGAAGTTAGTTGATGTGTCGTTGCACTAGGAAGGTGAAAAAGTGAGAAGAGATCGACGAAAAAGCTTCAAAAATCCAGTCACGATGTGAACGGCGACCCAAATTACATGATTGGCGGTCGCCGATCATGCATTTGGGCTGCCAATCACGTAAATTCTCACAATTCCCTTTTTGGTGCATGAATGGCGACCTAATTACATGAACGACGATCGCCGTTCATGCTTTTAGGTCGCTGATCATGCAATTGCTGGAATTTTGTTTCAGCACATGGATGGCGACCTAACTGCATGAGCAGCGACCGCCGTTCATGCTTTTAGGCCGCCGATCGTGAAAAATTCTGGGTTTTGCTACGTTGCATGGATGGCGACCCGAACGCATGCTCGGCGGTCGCCACCGACGCTTTTTGGGTCGCCGATCGTGACTTTTTGGGCGGAAATTGATACAAATCCCATATATTTTTTGGTATGAACGAGATAAGTATAAATAGAGGCTTCCAAGACTAAAAAAGGTTCCTTCACTTTTATTTCTGAATCGATTATTGAGAAAAGGGAGAACGAAGCAAGTTCGAAGATTGAAGACTTGAGATTGAAGAATACTGGTTTTTGGTTTCATGTTTTCTCTATTTTGGTTTCTTCTTTTCTCTGTAATTATGGAATTTAGCATGATTGGCTAAATCCCTTTGTGGATTCTAGGGTTTCAAACCTTGTTGAATAATTATTCCGTCGTTTATATGATTTGATTTTCCCTTTCCATTGATGTTTTAATTATATCTGAGCTTTTCTTTAATTACGAGATACTGGCCATTGATTGTAATTTGAATTGGTAACTTTTGAACCGAGAGGTCTAGGTTATTGATTAAGATGCAGAATAATTAAATTTGATAGGTCAATTATCCGAGAGGAATTTGAACTATTGAAGGGTTTTAAAAATCTAAGGTTTTATCAAGAGTAAAAGTCCTCTTGCGCATCCGAGAGGAGTCACTAGGTCTTTTATTTCCAAGTTATGGTTTAGAGTCCGAGAGGATCACCTGATAACATAATTGAGATTAACTCACGTTTTTAGAAATTAAATTGGAATCAGATTATATAAATGATTGTTTGATTGTTCTTCAAAGTGGATTACCCTAGAATCCTGTTTTCTCCATATTTTCAACACTCAATCTTTTAATTGTCTTTTTAATTAATTGCTTTTCAATTATTGCCTAGTATAAATAAATCAAACTCTTTTACCGATGTGTCTAGATAGTAGTAAAATATTTGCGTTTTAGTGCTTGATTATACTTCGAGCCTGCAATCCTTGAGTTCGAAAATTTATTACTTGCCTCTGCAGTGATCTGTACACTTGCAGAATAACGTGTTGCAAAACACGTTATCAGGGTCCAATCCCGATAGCAAGGGGAAATAACTGTTCATTGCCATCTTTCGTCACCGCAACAAACATCATTCCCTTATTCTTGCCCTTCAGATGTGTGCCATCTACAACGATCACTAGGCGCATGAAGTTGTGAAATGCATCGATGCAAGGAGCAAGCGCCAGAAACATGTGCTTAAACAAACTCTACGAAGAAGTAGATATATCATACATCGTGCCTGGGTTACGAGACTGTAGCATGTGTAAGTAGCCCGGTAGCATCGCATAAGACTTCTCCCACTCGCCGAATACCATTGCAATGGCTATGTTTCTTGCCCGCAGGGTAAAACTGTAATCAATCTTGATGCCGAATTGAATCAACAATTCATACATCATCTCCTTCGGCTTTAGAATAGTGCCCTCCGCCGCCAACTTACTAGAGAAATACTTACCCAACACTCTTGCGGGCACTCTGCGGGAGCAACACGATCAATATTTGTCTGGCAGCTGTGCATCAGATCACACTTGAATACTCTCCAAACAGTTCCAGATTGTCTTGCACGTAGCATAAAAGGACAACCATTTCCATGCTTGCATCTGAAGTTGAGTCGAGTAGTGTTGGACCTCTTCGTGGAGTATTCCAACCGGTGATGCAAGTGATGCAACCCTACAGCAAGGTCAAGTTCATCCTTGCTGCTAAATGTCGCTCCAATTCATAGCTCAGTCGGGGCCCAATCTGCGGGAATTATCCACTCTAAACGCTCAGGAGCATCAACCTCTATTAAAGGAAGCACCCAACTCCTTACTTCCTAATCATGTCGAGCTGCAGCCATGGACTGACTCAAGTTATTGTTAGATAGTCCGTACTGATCCATTCGCCCAGGAGCTAGAATCCATCTAGAAAAATCACTGACCAAGGACTCAAACAACCGACTCCGACCCTCCTCCGCGTCCTTATCCTCCTCGCTTGCCTCCTCGTCCTCGTCCTCGTCCTCGTCATCACAATAATCATCACCATCATTTGTAGATTCCGCCTCACACTCATCTACGAAATCATCAGCTAATGAGATGCTAGGACCACCCATTCGTGTTGATCGTTGTGACTGTGACTGAGGTGCTTGAAATCCGGACTGATTTTGCTTCAATTTGGTGACCACATATATAACTGTATCAATGCTATTTTCATATAGCATCCGCATAATATCTTCATCGGTCTTCAGTCCAGCCTTCACATGCCTCGAGCCCCCAGATATACTGCTCATGTAAAACAAGCAGTAGCTAGTAGTGAGGAGATCACAGTGCATGATCTCGTGAATCTCGGACAAAATAGCATTGTAGGAGATTCGTTCACGCCTCAAACATATCAATTGCTCGTCTCCGCCCATATACTCGGATCTGTCCCATGCACCACCATGAAGTATGATGAAACATTGATACGACATATGCGATAAATGAAACGAAAATATTAAAAAAAATCAAGAGCATGATCCAACAGACCGATAAACTCATATTTATACTCGCTTATCTATATTTTTCTCCATTGTTTCAAGTGTTTTACATTATGTTTTTACTTATTTCTGTGCATGAGTCTATTTTGGAGGGTGTTATGCCTTTGATGGGTGATTTTTGCAGGTTTTAGGCCAAATTCATTGGAAACCCGTACCAAAAGCAAATGATGTTCAAAGGAACAGTCACGAATTCTTCCACACGTGGAATCCGAGCTGATGGAGCATGGAAATAGAAATATCTTTGAATTAGCTTTCCAACGCAACTGGAATCGGGTCAATCAGAGTTCGGGAGCAAAAGTTATGGCCAAAACCGTGAGACAGCGCAGACAGAGATTTTTGTGTCGATAGATAGGATTTGTGTCGAGAGACAGGATTTGTGTCGAGAGACAGGATTTGTGTCGACAAAGGTCAAAACTCCGGAAACTTGTGATCTGCAATCCTGTCGACCGACAGGATTTATGTCGATCGACACGGAGGCCCGAAAAAGCTGTTTTGGGCCTGTTTTGGCAGTTTTTGCTATTTTTTCCCAATACTCAAATTAGGTCTTTTCCCCCCTCTATAAATATGAACTCTTAGGCACGAAAATTATACAGTTTTCCTTGGATTTTACATTGAGTTTTGGAGTTTTTCAAGACATTGAAGGTTCCTTTTCATTTGTAAGTTCATTAATTAAATGTTTCTTTATTTTCTTGTCATGATTTGTGGCTAGAACCCTAAACAGGTTCTAAGGTTATGATTTATCTTTTCTGATGCATGTTTATTGAAATCGACTCATATAGCATGGTTTAATTCTCTGATTTAATTTTATAATCTAGATTAAAAGAAGGACCGAGAGGTGAATTGAGATCTAGGTTTATAGTTAATAATTGATGGATCGAGAGATGAACATTATTAACAGGAAGAGAGAATTAATTGTGTTTATTTTTTGTCTCAAAAGGAAGAAACCTACATAGGAATAATTAGATAATTATGAGATTGATTAATTTGGTGTTCTTGAGACCGAGAGGAGATAGTCACTAATTAATAATCTAGGATTTAATTGTCTGACCAAGGAATTTAATCCACAAAAATCTATGTTTTCCCCATTGCTGAGTTGATTGAGATTGCATGTTGATGATTAGATTATCTGCCCTAGGATCTGTGTTTTCTTTAACTGTTTTAAAAACCCTTTAATTTCTTGAACTTGTTATCTTTAATTTCCAAACAAAAACCCCTTTTCAAATTTCCTCAAACATCTATGTTCTAAGAATTATAGCTAGTACTTTAGATTTATCGTTGCACAGTCCCTGTGGGATCGACCACCTACGAGTGTAAAAATATTATTTGCTCGCTGTTTCTGCAGTTATCACAGACAATTCGAGATCTCGATATTAAAATTAATTGAGATCTCGATTTTGTCACGAGATCTCGATTTCCCTGGGTTTTTCCCTAAGTTCTCTGCGTATTTTTTAAGAAGAATAGTCATAAAATAACTATATTTTCTAAAAAAAAACTAAGATATACTAGTCGATTATGAACACATATCATCATAATAATGCAGAAAACGAATGAAAAATGAGGAAAAACGGTTGAAATCAACATACCTTTGATTTTTGGCTCTTAAAACTCTCTCAACTATCTTCAAATTTTTTTTTGAATGCTTCCCCGTACAATGAAAGACAATTTTTGTTTGTAAAAGGTTTTGATTGTTGGAAATAAATGATAAAATTATTATTTTCGAAAATGGAAGTGAGAAAAAGACAAGAGTACAAAGTGGCTAGAAAACTTATATTTTTATCCTTGTGGCTATAAAACACACCCACTTATTCAAAGTGGCTAGTTATATGTATTCCCACATATAATGATTCATCAATTTTCATCATATAAAATCATCATATCAACATTAATTTATTTTTTATTAAAATAATATATAGGTCACGATCCAGTAAGAACATAAATTACCATGAAAAATAAGAATATTAATACACGGTCCAGATATCTCAAAAGATGTGTTCATTTTTTCGCCAAAAACCTGCATTATAGGGCACTTTCGTCTTTTTATTGAATAACATTTATTTTACATAAGACTCAAACTTGCATTATATAACTCAAAAACTTGCATTATATGATAACTTGTAACTTTACTCACTTTTGATGATTTTCAACACACGATTGCACAATCACAATTGATAACTGTAAAAATAGGGTAATTCTAAATGCAACCACGTTTTTACTAATTACATCCCCTTTAAAAAATAAAATTTTAAATTATAATATACTATTACAATTTTACCCTTGTAGCCCCTATAAAATCTTAGTAAAAACCAAACATAAATGAGCAGTCCATATCTTTATCTACGCAAAATTAAAAAGTATACGACTCTCTCTTCTATGAAAATTAAATCACAATCTAGAAAAAAATAATTCCCATGGTGTGTTTCTATAATCGCAACCCTTCCTTGGCATCAACAATGTGCGGTTGACGATGATCATGTTTGTTTATTTTCCCTTGTATTTAAGGCTGTGACGATTTCTTATTGATTTCTTTTGAGCGCTAAGAGAAAACCCAGCTCGTATCTGAGCAGGGTGACTTCGAAGGCATGTTGTTTTATGCGTGCAACCAGTTCGCAAAGTGTCACCACATTCTCTTTTGCTCGCTCACCTCACTGTAGATATGAACCTCGTTGCACTTCCCCTATCTATTCTTTTGATAAAATCATTTCACTAATCTAAAATTTCTGTTGCATGTAATTTTTTTATTCCAAACTACTTTGTCAAAGCTAAGGTAGTTTATTAATGGGAAAAATGATCTCATACATATTTTGGAAGGGAAGGTCTTAGGTTAGGCACGTCTAAACGATTTAGGCGGATTTTATCCATTAACCCAACCCAAACCCATCTAATATACCCTAATTGAGGATTAATAAACCTTATTTGGAAAGTGTGAAGCTATTTGGATGTAGATAAAACTCGCCTAAACCGTTTAGACGTGTCTAACGCAAGTTTTTGCCCTTCTGGAAATATCGTGTTGTAATACAGAATCTGAGAGCACACGAACACAGCAGCGTTGTACAGAGAAAGACAAACACGACGGTGTTAAAGTAAAAAAAATGACAACCAGAACAATGTTCAAAGTATGAAGGAATAACAAACAAAACAATGTTAAAGTCGAGTCGAGGAGTCCTCTTTCCGCAAGACAATTACGCCACCGTAGTGCTCGGATTTAGGCGTGTTGTCCCCAAAGGTAAAACGGCTTCGTCTCGGTTGAAGCAGCACCGCAGTCAAACAAGCTCCGGCGAACTGAACGGAGTTTGGACTGAATTGACCGGTGTTGTTGGACAATTTTCAGAGAGATTTTTTTGGCAGAGTGTATGCAGCTGAGAGCTAAAGAATGTTGTACACGTATACACCTAGAGATGCCTATTTATAGGCTTCAACACATGAGGGAGCATGTTTACCATTTATGGCATGACAACTGTTATAGACTCAAACATGAAGTCTGACAACAGTTACAGACTGAGACATGAAGTCTGACAACAGTTACAGACTCAGACATGAAGTCTGACAATAGTTCACTCTCAAACACCAAGTCTGAGACGTTACAACCTCAATAGTTACACTCTCAGACATCAAGTCTAAGCAGTCATAACCTCAGACATTAAGTCTGGACAATTACATGTTGAAGTTAATGATTGACATTATGGCGTTGACCGTAACGGTCCAGAATTCAAAACATATATGCTGACTCATCAGCCACGTCATAGGAACTTAACTAAACGAAGTCAAGTCCATGTTCAACATTCTGGTGTTCGATAAGATCCTACAACAAGTCCAACACTCTTGTGTTTAACAGGTCCAACACTCTCGTGTTAGTCGTCCAAAAAGTTAAGGACATCATATATATGTTAAACCATTCCATACACCATAATGTTCCAACTGTTGATTTAATTTCTCACTCACCAAAATTCGGATTTGTTTATACAAGTAAATCCCAAATTTCCAACAATCCCTCCATGCGTGGAAATGCCTAAATGCAGTAATGCATAGCCAACTCAGTCCCAGAGAAACGTTAATGCACACGAAGAGGTAACTTGTGGCTTTGAACCTTTCATCTTCAATGCCATTGAGTACACTGGCGGCTTAGTGGTAAGAACCTTGAACTAACCCTCCGTCGTGTGTACCTAGACAACGACATTGAAACAGTAAAATTTCAAAACTCCATTCGTTCTCACATTTGTTTCCATTACGGGCCATGGAAAACCCCTTTGGATTCATAAGTGTTCGTTTGAAGCGGCCCTCACTTCCACATATATAGGTGACTTCCTATTTAAGAGCATCCTGCCGTACTCAACCACTATGAGGTTTTCAGGATTCATTAAAAGCTGATTGACTTAACCTATACCACACGCAGGTTAAAACACCTAGGTTTGCTCACCTAGGGAAGGGAAGAATTAGGTGTTATCGCTCGAACTTATATAGCTTGGTTTTCCCATTGAACCTAGTTGTTGGGATCTCCAATCACCTAGGTTGGGTGTCCACTATACTCGTTCTAGATTGTGGATTTTAGTCCCATTCCCTCTAGCAACTTGTACATTTGATCTCGATTTAACCCTTTGGTTAGCGGATCCGCTAGGTTATCTATTGACTTCACATATTCAATAGAGATAACCCCATTTGAGATCAATTGTCTAACGGTGTTATGTCAACGACGAATATGTCTTGATTTACCGTTATACATGTTGTTCAGTGCCCAACCAATGGCAGCTTGGCTGTCACAGTGAACCATCTCCAAGGGCACTGGTTTTCTCCAACAAGGAATGTCTTCAAGGAAGTGACGAAACCATTCAGCTTCTTCACCAGCTTTATCTAAAGCTATAAACTCGGATTCCATTGTGGAGCGGGCTATACACGTCTGCTTTGTTGACTTCCACGAGACTGCCCCCCACCAATCGTAAACACATATCCACTCGTGGAATATGAATCATTGGTGTCGGAGATCCAATTGGCATCACAGTACCCTTCAAGTACAGGTGGAAATCTAGTGTAGTGTAGCCCTAAGTTAAGAGTATACTTTAAGTTTCTCAAAACTCTCACAAGAGCTTTCCAATGTTCTTTACATGGACTGCTCGTGTATCTACTCAGTTTGTTTACCGAGTAAGCAAGATCAGGTCGAGTACAGTTAGTCAGATACATTAGACTACCAATGACCCTTGCATACTCCTCTTGAGCAACAGGGTCACCTCGGTTCTTGCTCAGATGAACATTGAGTTCCAGAGGTGTTTTAGCTGGTGAGTTATCATAAGCATTGAATCTCCTAAGCACTTTCTCGACATAGTGAGATTGTGATAGGACAATTCCATAATTTCTTCTTATGATTTTGATCCCGAGGATTACATCAGCTATACCCATGTCTTTCATGTCGAAGTTTCGCTTCAACATTCTTTTAGAATCAACGATTACTTGTTGATTGTTCCCCATAATCAACATGTCATCTACATAAAGGCAAACAATAACAAAGGAGTTAGAGGTACCTTTATAATAGACACATTTGTCACACTCGTTGTACTTAAACCCGTTTGCCAACATTGCATTGTCAAACCTCAGATGCCACTGCTTAGGCGCTTGTTTTAGACCGTACAAGGATCTAACCAATTTACAGACCTTCTTTTCTTGATCGGGCACTACGAACCCATCGGGTTGGTCCATGTAGATTTCTTCCTCTAATTCATTGTTCAAAAAAGCAGTTTTCACATCCATTTGATGAATCTCAAGATTGTGTAAGGCAGCAATCGCGAGAAGCACTCTAATCGATGTGATTCGGGTCACAGGTGAATAGGTGTCAAAGAAATCATCTCCCTCCTTTTGTCGAAAGCCTTTTGCCACAAGGCAGGCTTTATACTTATCAACAGAGCCATCGGCTTTGTACTTTCTTTTTAGGATCCATTTGCATCCTAAGGGCTTGCAACCTTTCGGGAGATCGATCAGAATCCATGTATGATTATGCATTATAGACTCAATTTCACTATTGATTGCTTCTTGCCAAAGAGAAGCATCCGGTCGAGCTAGGGCTTCTTTAATATTTTTTGGTTCGTCATCCAACATATAGGTAATGAAGTCAGGACCAAAACTTTTAGCAATTCTAGCTCTTTGACTACGTCTCGGTTCTTCCTCAACAGGATCAGAACTAGTAGCCTCCTCATGTGTTTTCTTTCGAGAAGCTTGAGGTTCATCCTCCTTTTTCTTGTTCGGATAGGCATCTTCAAAGAATATTGCATTCCTTGATTCTATCGTTGTTCCTACAGTCACATTCGGATTTTTCGACTTGTGCACTAGGAAACGATAGGCTGCGCTGTTAAGTGCATAGCCAATAAAGATGCAATCAATTGTTTTAGGACCGATTGCAACTTGTTTGGGTGGAGGCACTTCAACCTTTGCTAAACAGCCCCAGACCTTGAGATATTTGTAGGAAGGTTTTCTACCTTTCCACATCTCATATGGGGTAACATCTTTTCCTTTGAGAGGAATTTTGTGCAAGATGTAGTTGGCTGTTAAGACAGCTTCCCCCCCACATATTTTTGGGTAGTCCCGAACTAATCAATTGAGCATTCATCATTTCTTTTAAAGTCTGATTCTTTCTCTTAGCAACACCGTTTGATTGAGGTGAGTATGGTGCAGTTGTTTGATTAATTATGCCTGAGTAGCACAAAGTTCTTCAAACGGAGCAATATATTCTCCACCTCGATCACTTCGAATCATTTTGATTCGAGTGCTCAATTGAATCTCCGCTTCCATTTTGTAATTCTTGAAAGCGTCTATAGCTTCGTCTTTACTTCGAAGTAAGTAAAGATAGCAGTATCTTGTGCAATCATCAATGAAGGTTATGAAAAATTTCTTTCTACCTCTAGTTTGCACAAGCTTTAGATCACACAAATCGGTGTGAACTAATTCTAGAGGTTTAGTGCTCCTCTCGACTGATTGAAATGGTAACTTTGCCATTTTTGCTTCAACACAAACTTCACATTTTGTTTGTTTAAAATCAGTCACTTTCAACAAGTTTAGATTCATTAATCTTTTTATAGTATTTAGATTTACATGTCCTAATCTAATATGCCACAATTCGGAGCACTCAATCAAGTATGCAGAAGAGGAATAAATTTTATTCATCACTTTTCGGCTTGGCGCCGTGCCATTACATTCATTTTGAAAAGTCCGTTGGCAAGGTAACCCCGGCCAAGAAACTTTCCAAACTTGGATAGAATAAATTTCTCACTTTCAAATACAAGCTTAAAGCCATGATTAACAAGAAGGGAGCCGGAAACCAAGTTCTTGCGGATGTCCGGGACATGCAGCACATCCTTTAAAGTGAGATCCTTTCCACTTGTTAGCTTCAACACCACATTGCCAACACCAGCCACATCAGACGAAGCTTGGTTGCCCATGCGAAGCTTTCTTCCTTCAACAACTTTGTAGGAAGAGAAAACACTCCTCTCGGATGCTACGTGACACGTTGCACCCGTATCAACAAACCACTCCCTTGGGTTGTCCACATGATGGACTTCAGACACAATAGCGCACATGTCGTCTTCCCAATCATTATCGGGTTCGACATTGTGGTTGTATATCTTCTCTTTTCCCTTGCCTTTAGCTTTGGGCTTCCTGCATTGGCTAGCCATGTGGCCGGACTTGCCACAATTGTAACAGTCACCTTTGAACTTAGGCTCTTTTATGACGATGCCTTTGTTCGATTAGGTAGGCCTCTCACATTTCTTTGATGGACCACCATGTTCCATCAAATTGGCCTTAGCCTCCATAGCCCTTGGCCTAGGATCAACCCTTCGATTGTCTTCTTCAATCAGAAGTTTGACAATCAAATCTTCAAGAGTCATTGCCTTTTACTTATGCTTAAGGTAACTCTTAAAGTCCTTCCACGAAGGGGGCAGATTTTCTATGACCGCAGCCACATTAAAAGCATCGGGAAGCATCATCCCCTCGGCTTGAACATTGTGCAAGATCAATTGAAATTCTTGCACTTGTTCTACAACCGATCTATTGTCTACCATCTGGTACGACAAATACTTGGCCACGGCGTAATTTTTAGTACCCGCGTCCTCTGTTTGGTATTTCTTCTCTAGCATTTCCCACAGTTCTTTTGATGTAGTTACCTTTGAGTATACAACATACAAGGGATCTACTAAAGCATTAAGAATCAAATTCTGACAGAGGAAGTCCCCGTGGCACCAATTGTTGAAGGCGACACTCTTGTTCCGGTCTGGCTCATCATCAGCACACTCGGACTTATCTTCCCTTAATTAGTTGGCTAGCCCCAACGTTGTGATGTAGAACAACATCTTCTGCCTCCACGTTTTGAAGTCCACGCCGGTGAACTTGGAGGGCTTCTCCGCTTGAGCATTGGGAGGGAGAGGACGTTGGTTCAATTGCGGTGCATTCGGATCATAGGGAGGCACGTTGTTTCCACCATCGTTACCGGAAGCCATCTCAGATTGTAATCTAATTGTCTTCCGATTGTTGTAATACAGAATCTGAGAGCACACGAACACAGTAGTGTTGTACAAAGAAAGACAAACACGACGGTGTTAAAGTACAAAAAAATGACAACCAGAACAATGTTCAAAGTATGAAGGAATAACAAAAAACAGTGTTAAAGCCGAGTCCAGGAGTCCTCTTCCCGCAAGACAATTACGCCACCGTAGTGCTCGGATTTAGGCGTGTTGTCCCCAAAGGTAAAATGGCTTCGTCTCGGTTAAAGCAGCACCGCAGTCAAACGAGCTCAGGTGAACTGAACGGAGTTTGGACTGAATTGACCGGTGATGTTGGACAATTTTCAGAGAGATTTTTTTGGCAGAGTGTATGCAGCTGAGAGCTAAACAATGTTGTACATGTATACACCTAGAGATGCCTATTTATAGGCTTCAACACATAAGTGAGCATGTCTGCCATTTATGGCATGACAACCGTTACAAACTCAAACATGAAGTCTGACAATAGTTACAGACTCAGACATGAAGTCTAACAACAGTTACAGACTCAGACATGAAGTCCGTCACCATTTCACTCTCAAACACCAAGTCTGAGACGTTACAACCTCAACAATTACACTCTCAGACATCAAGTCTAAGCAGTCATAACCTCAGACATTAAGTCTGGACAGTTACATGTTGAAGTTAATGATTGACATTATGGTGTTGACCGTAACGGTCCAGAATTCAAAACGTGTGACCAAAATGGTCCAGAATTCAAAACATATATGCTGACTCATCAGCCACGTCATAGGAACTTAACTAAACGAAGTCAAGTCCATGTCCAACATTCTGGTGTTCGACAAGATCCAACAACAAGTCCAACACCCTTGTGTTTAACAGGTCCAACACTCTCGTGTTAGTCGTCCAAAAAGTTAAGGACATCATATCTATGTTAAACTATTCCATACACCATAATGTTCCAACTATTGATTTAATTTCTCACTCACCGAAATTCGGATTTGTTTATACAAGTAAATCCCAAATTTCCAACATATCGCCAAAAAATATGTTGGTTTGGTCATGAGGTAGTACAATCACAGAACTGGAATGAGGCATCTAATTTCTATAAACCAATAAATGAATTGCTCAAAATTTGATTTTTCCCTTAATTCCATCAGCAAGATTGAAAATTGATACCTAGAGAAAATGTTAGCAGAAATGAAATTAGGAAGAATAAAAAAAATATAAATAAAGTTAATATTTTATGGAACGAGTTTAGGATTTTCGTTTTAGTTTTTATTTCCTGGTGATTGGCTACACTTGATTTATATTACATGGATAAAATTGTAATAGTATAATATAATTTTTATTTTTTAAAAAGGCTACGTTTAGCAAAAACGTGACTGCATTTAGAATCACCCGTAAAAATATTATAAGGCACTTTCATCTTTTCATTTATAATTAAAATTTGGTCTTGCATTATGACTGGATAAAATTCATTATACATAAGGCTTGTACGTGTATTATATAACTCAAATGTTTGCATTATATAACTCAAAACTTGCACTATACGACAAGCTTGCAATTTCATTCACTTTTCATGAGTTTCAACACACGATTGCACGATCACAATTGACAACTGTAAAAATATTATATGGCACTTTTGATTTTTCACTTATAATAAAAATTGGTCTTGCATTGTAACAGGTAATATTCATTTCACATAAGACTTCAATCTGCATTATATAACTCAAGTGTTTGTATTATATAACAAAACAATTGTATTATATGATAAAGTTGTGATTTCAATAACTTTTCATGATTTTCAACACACGATTGCACAATCACAGTTGGCAGCTGTAAAAATATTTAACACCTAAACACGCAAACATTGTTTCATTTCCATTTTAAAAAATCATTCTTTGTCTTAGAGAAAAACCTCAATCTTCCTCCTCCTTCATCTCTAGAGAATATGAAGATTTGACAAAAAACAAGAATAACTTTCATGGAAGTCAATACCATCCCGAAGTGTTGTAAATAACTTCCAACGTAAGGCTTTATCTTATCATCACATTTTAACACAAACAAATCTATAGTGAGAGAATCATGAATTAAATAGATAATTATAACATATAATGCAAGTATTATCCCTATATAATACAAATATTAACACTATATAATGCACATATTATACCAATACAATGTGAGTTTTAATATTATATAATGTAGATATATAATAAAACTGAATCTACGTAAATTAATAATAACTTATACACATATAATGCAGGTATTATACCTATATAATGCAAGTAATAACGATATATAATGCATATATTCAAATAAAAAATTAAGAGTACTGACAATAATCTTAAATACAACAATCTTGAACGAACAGGAACAAACAATTAATCAATTTTTAATCTCCATAAAATATATAATGAAAATGAAAACCACAATAAACCAATAACCATTAATCCAAAATAACATTTGAACAACTCGCCGGAAGAAACCTAGATAGCACATTGTTGGTGTCAGTGTTAGACTTTTCTAAAGTTTAATACTAACACTTTGACACCCTTGTGTTAAGCTTATCCTTCCATGCTGTAACTAGGCGGTTATAACTGTTCCCTATTTTTTAGGGTTGTGTATCTAAACCCTAATTTCAGTTTTTCTTAGAGCCTAAATATCTGGGATCGTGCATATTATTGTTTATAATTGTATATTACTATTATTTTCTATTTTATCTTTTAGGAAAATAATGGGAGTGTCTCCACAACATAAACCACCCCACGTGAGCTTAGTGGAACTTCAAGTTTGTGCTGCGAATAAGGAGGACGTGGGAAGTGATCAGAGCCACAATTGAAAGCGTGGCCAATGAGAACGTGCGCTCCAAGTAAGGCTGAATATATAGGAGATTCGAAGATCGAAGAAGTTGAGCAATTAGGATTGAGTAAGAGCATTTGTGAGAAATTCTTCAAGACTTTCGGATCTCAACCCTCACGAATCATTTTAGCACAAGTACAGCGAGTCTAAGGTGGAATCTATCTCTGGAGAGTGAATCCTACGGTAGATGAGCTTTTATATTTGTTTGTGTTGATTTATTTGTGAGTATTTGTTGAATTTCTTCAAGGGAGTGAACCAAGAAGAAATTCAATATTATTTTGTACTTTCGTTTTACTGTGTAATTCTGAATTTCATAGTGAAACTATTTTTGCCGTGAGGCTCTCATGGGTTTAGAAATAAACCCGTGAAAATTTTAATCTCGTTATGTCAAACTTTCTAAACTCTAACTCTAACACCTTAACATTTTTGGTAAACTGGGCACTAAATTCTTTCAATTGGTACCCAGAGCCTCTGCTTGACGAACTAAGTATTTGTTCCAGAGTGCAGTTTATCATTAATGGATAGCTCAAGTGTAGCGTATCGACCTCCGGTCCTAGAGAGTGATGGAAGCAACTATGCCTTGTGGAAATCACTTATCGTGGGTTGCTGTTCTGGATGGATGGACAACCCCAAGGATGGAATTCCAGATCCAGAAGATGCGGCAAAAACAATTACGGTGGTTAAACCTGAAGGACAATGGATGGCCGAGGAGCGACTGGTGTCGAGCTGTAACTCTAAAACACTTAATGCAATTTTTATATTTGTAGATGTGTCGTGTTTTAGGTTAATTTCAAGCTGATCTAAAGTCAGAGATGCATGGCTCATCCTGCAAGGGAAATATGAGGGAACAACCAGCGTTAGAAGGACAAGGATGAGACCTCTAACAACAAAATTTGAGAATTTGTGAATGGCTGAGGAAGAAACAATCTCCACTTATTATGAAATAATGGCGGTCGTGGCTAATTAAGCTCAAGCATTGGGAGAACCAATCAGTAATGAAAGACAAGTGAGTAAGATGTTGAGTTCACTTCTAGAAAGGTTCAACAATAATATTTTTGCTATTGAAGAAGCTCGAAATGTTGAGGCCTTGGAAATTACTGAACTGGTAAGTATTCCCACAACTTTTGAAATGAACTTAACTGACCAAATGCAGGAGTACAAACCAAAGGGTTCAAGAAGCATTGCTCTACATGCTGGAAAGAGCAATGTTGAAGAATCGTCAAGCAAACAAAGATTAACCTTTCAAGAAAAGTCAGAAGATGATGACGTGATTGGTGAGGAAAATCCTAGTATAGCACTTCTCACTAAACAGTTTAACAAGTTGGTGAAAACCATGAAGAAGGAAAAGGGAAATTCCTCGTTCTCTACTCCCCCCACTCTCTCCAACACTTCTAGTTCTTCTAAAATGGGAGGCGATTAATCCTAAAAAATGAGTATTAATCCTTTCTCTGATCCCTCTGCTTATGATACTATGAAATGTCATGGTTGTTCAGGTATGGGGCATTATGTGAATGAGTGCCCAACGACGATGCGAAGGAGTGATGACTCTGACACTGAAGATGAACCTGAAAATTCTGAACAAGTGATACTGCTTGTGACCATAAAGGAGTATGAAGAACCAATGGAGTTAGAAGCTTCTGATGAAGAAGAAGAAGAAGATCAATGATTAGAAGAAAATCCATTTGAAAAACCTTGTTCAAATGCTCTACCCATTGAGAATGCTACAAATTAGTTTTTTCAGTCTGACACTGATCTTTTCTCTTACTCAGAAAGTTCATGTGTTACCCAGAACATCAGTCCTGCTTTTTCTGCAGCATCAAGAGAAATGGATTAAATCTACAGTCACTTCAACATGGTTGACAAGAAGTATGAAGAACAATCTAGAAAACTTGCAGAACTGAGAGAAGAGAATCTAAAGCTTAAGCTTCAGATCCACAGATTGGAAGCACTTCTCACTCGCAAGGACCTGGAAGTGTCAAAGTTAAAGGAAAATGTACATGATGCTGATCTGAGTTTTGATAAAATTAACAAAGGTAAAGGCCAACTTGATGAGATCTTGTCTGTCAAAGTCTCTGATGGTAGTGGTCTAGGGTATGACAAGCTTAATAAGGCCTATCCAAAAATGTTTTAACTCTGAACAAAACATTTTCAAATTTACTAAAGAAGAGTCTAACACCTCCGAGAAGCTTGTTAAAGAAAAGTCAAAGGTTTTATATGTCATTACTGCAATCGAATGAGTCATATTAAACCTTTCTGTAGGATTAAAACTGCTGATGAGAATAGAAAACTGAAGGATGATCATTGTCTTGTTGTGTATACCTCCTTGAAAACTAACATTGCAAGAACTTGGTATTTTGATAGTGGTTGCTCCAGGCACATGACTAGGGATCGATCATGTCTCACCGATCTTACAGAGGTGAGTGGAGGATCAGTCACATATGGAGGAGGTGCAAAAGGAAAAATCATTGGAAAGGGAACACTGAATGTGTCAGAGTTTCCCAAACTTCAGCACATCCTGTATGTTGAAGGTTTGATGGCAAATTTGATCAGCATTAGCCAACTATGTGATGATGGAATGACAGTCAAGTTTGACAAAGACACTTGTGAAGTCTTCGACAAGTCAAACTAGTGTGTGATGTTCGGAACTCGATCCAATGATAATTTCTACCAAGCAAATCAAGAAGAAAGATGCTTAATGACCACGACCGATGAATGTGATGTCTGGCACCAAAGGTTTGGGCATACCAGTTTAAGAAGCATGGAAAACTTTTTATGGCCGATGTTGTCAAAGGTGTTCCTCAACTTAAGTTCAATCCTGACAAGGTGTGTGAACTTTGTACTAGAAGTAAAGAAATTCGTGTCTCTCATCATATTGTTAAAATAATTAGTTCCAAATCTTGTCTTGAATTGTTACATATGGATTTGATGGGGCCGATTGAAGTCGAGAGTATAGGCAAAAAAAAGTATGTGCTTGTGTGTGCCGATGATTACGCTAGGTTTACATGGGTTGAATTTATGAGAGAAAAATCTGAAACCTTTGAAATCTTCAAGAAACATCATAAACGGCTTAGAAGACTTTATGATTTGTGTATTGCTCATATAAGAACTGATCATCAGGGAATTTGAGAATGAAAGTTTTTCCAAGTTTTGTGAGAAGAAGGGTATAACCCACGAGTTTTCAGCACCTAAAACTCCTCAACAAAACGGTGTTGCTGAAAGGAAGAACCGGACTCTACAGGAGATGGTTAGAGATATGCCGCACTCTAAACATCTTGCAAAGAAATTGTGGGTATACTTAAGACCTGATACAAAAATGACTCTATATGAAATTTTGAATGGTAAGAAACCTAACCTTAAATACGTCCATGTGTTTAGTTGCATTTGTTATGTCTTAAATGACAGAGACTATCTAACTAAATTTGATTCCAGGAGTAATAAGACGTTGTTTCTACGTTATTCACGCAACAAACGTGCATACCGAGTGTTAAACTTAGAGACTAACACCATACAAGAGTCTGTCAATGTGGTCTTTGATGATGTAGGTACACTACTGGACAGAGGAAATACTGAAGAAATCTTGGATCTCATTGAAAATAAACCTGAAAGTGCAGGCAGCAAAGATGATTTACCTTCAACAAGTGCAAGCCCAGAGTCAAGCTCAGACTCTGACATTGATCATAAATTTGACACCTTTGTGTCAAACCCAGATGGACGAGAACCTCCGCTTCATATCAAGAAAAATCATCCAGTATCGCAGGTTATTGGTAATGTCTCTGAAGGTATTAAAACCGCAAGAAAGATCTGGTGAATTATTAAGAGATAGTAAAGATGGTTTGTATGTCGTCCAAGTTTAACCTTCTTCACTCTATGTACTACTTGTCTTTGACAGAACCTAAAACAGTTAGTGAAGCACTACGTGATGAACACTGGATAAGGTCTATGCAAGAAGAACTACATTAGTTCGAAGTCAATGATGTGTGGATGCTAGTGCCTCGACCAAAGGACAAGAACGTGATTGGCACAAAATGGATATTTAAAAACAAGACTGATGGTAAAGGACACATGGTCAGGAACAAATCAAGATTGGTTGCTCAAGGATACATGCAAGTAGAGGGAGTTGATTTTGATGAATCTTTTGCACCTGTTGCTAGATTAGAATCAATTCGCTTTCTTATTGCTATTGCATGTTCGACTAATTTCTCTCTTTTTAGATGGAGGTCAAAAGTGCCTTCTTGAAAGGAATTTTGAATGAATAAGCTTTTGTAGAACAACCAAAAAGGTTTGAAGATCCGACAAAGCCTGATAATGTTTATAAGTTAAAGAAAGCACTCTACGGGCTTAAACAAGCACCGCGTGCGTGGTATGCTAGATTAACTAATTTTCTGCTTGAACTAAACTTCATGAGAGGTAATGCAGACAAAACCCTATCTCTTAGACATACTAATAGGGATTTTATGGTTGCACAAATTTATGTTGTTGACATTGTGTTTGGTGCTACCAATGCCAAACTTGTTAATGAGTTTGTCAAAAATATGTCTGACACCTTCGAAAATTGATACGATCCTCGCCAGATAGTTTAGATTGCAACCCAGGAACTCAAACGATTCGACTCAGACACAACGCGGAAGCAAACTGAAATTGAACGATGGAAGGATCCAACACCTTTGGATTCAAAGACCTTCAAGTACCGTAGTCCAGAATAAATCTCCTATGACCCAAGAAGCAAATTGATCCAACAACGAAGGATATACACGAAGACACCACCAATGGATATGACTGTCCGATTGATTAGTCGAAATCAAAATCCTATGGATGAATATAATTTTCGAAAAGTTTGAGCTTTCAAAAATAAAGGAGAAAACCTCACAAATTTTTTTAAACTGAAAACTTAATCAAAATTGTTCCATACAAGGCCTATATATAAGCAACTCAAATCCTAGTCTAATGAGGCAATTATAATTTTGAAAAAAATTAACTAAAATTCAAAAATTAAACTTAAAAATTCGAAATTACTAAAACAAAGGCCTAAACATGTTGGCCCAAAATAATGGATTAAAATTAAACTAAACCCAATCACTATACATAATTAAATTAGTAATTTTTGGGCCTTCGTTAAACTCTTCAATCAGCAGCGATTCTTTGGAAATATTTGCAGCCAAAATGCCTTTAATCAATAAACTCAATCCAGCCCTCAATGTCCTTGCTCGAGCTCTAGTCATCGGCCCACTTGGAATGTAGACTGGATCGTCTCTCACAGCTGCTACTTGGGCTCCATCATTCCCCTCTTCTTCAAGAGGATTTGTCCTCAAATCCAAGTTGTCTCCTACATCAAAAGGCCTTAAATCAGCAACATTAAATGTAGCACTAACATCATACTCACCTGGTAAGTCCAACTTGTATGCATTGTCATTCACTTTCTCCAACACTTGGAAGGGACCATCTCCACGAGCTAACAACTTTGATCTCCGCTGAAAAGGAAACCTCTCCTTTCTCATATGCAGCCAAACCCAATCTCCAGGCTCAAACAACATCTTCTTGTGCCCTTTATTCGCCTGCTTGACATACTGCTCAGTATAGCGCTCAATGCCCTGCCTAGCCTTCTCATGAATCTGCTTCACAAAATCAGCTTGTGTCTGCCCATCAAGGTTAGTAAACTCTTGTGCAGGTAAAGGAGATAAATCCAAAGGAGTCAAAGGATTAAAACCATACACAATCTCAAAAGGTAAAAACTGAGTAGCAGAATGGATTGAACGATTATAAGCAAACTCAACATGAGGCAAACATTATTCTCAATTCTTAATATTCTTCCTAAGCACAATTCTCAACAAAGTAGATAAAGTCCTATTAACTACTTCAGTTTGACCATCAGTTTGTGGATGACAAGTAGTAGAAAACAACAACTTAGTTCCTAACTTACACCACAAAGTCTTCCAAAAGTAGCTCAAGAACTTAGAATCTCTATCAGAAATAATTGACCTAGGAATTCCATGCAATCTAACAACTTCTCTAAAGAACAAAGCAGCAACATGAGATGCATCATCAGACTTATGACAAGGAATAAAATGAGTCATCTTAGAAAACCTATCAACAACAAAAAATATAGAATCACTACCACGTGCAGTACGTGGCAAACCAAGCACAAAATCCATAGAAATATCAACCCAAGGTGCAGTAGGGAGAGGTAAATGATGGGTTTTGTATACTGAAAGCATATATTATAATGAGTATACAACGGTTTATTTCTCCTATCTGTCAAACAATCTTACATGTATGTAACCATGGTATCCTCTTGTCTCACCGATAGGGACGATCATATGGCGTGTAGTAGATTGCGGAAGACTTTTTTAGTATGATCACTTGACCTAGTGAGACATAAACTTGATCACAGCCGAGACAGCGTATGAGGATACGTCTGTCCGGATGGCTACGACATTGTCGGAATAAGTAGTCTGTCTTGGTTACTTGACATGCTGGTACACAAGGGTGGCGTATTGATGGACCGCAATGAGATGTATTCGACTGTCTGACATCAGCAAATACAAGATCTTGTTATTGATCGAGTCCAAACCCTAACGAAGGTTCAGGGGTTTGCACGAGTTGACTGTTGCTTTGACTTGCCATGGTGGAAAGCCTGAGTAACGTGCTCGTATATCTGCATCTTGGGTAACAACAGTTCGTGTAGTACCGCCTGAGATAGGGTTTAGGTAACCATATCCGAGTAATAGGATAGGGACATTCCCTGAGGAGCTCAATGACATTCATCGTGCCAAAGTCCTGCAGGCTGATTAAGTTCAGGCACGAGTGATAAGGATTGAGTGGTACTACTCAGGAATAATAAGATATTAATTAAGTGTAGATAGAGCTTGTCAGAAGCTTCGATTAATTAATGAATGTCCTGTAACCTTAAATATGGGGATTCTCAATTAATGCAACTCGTTCTCATAACGTGGTAATAAAGGGGTAGGTCAGTATTAATTCTGTGGTGAAAAAAAATTAATATTAATTAATTAATGACATGGGAATTAATTAATTTATAGGCCCACTTTATTATTTGCATTAGGTCCCAGGATTGGCTCAATTAAATATGTTGAATTGAGTCCAATAGCCCATTAGGGTTAAAACTCTAGGTCTATAAATAGACAGCACTCTCTCTCAAAACCCAAGCCACTTCATAACATTCAAATCAGTTGAAACCCTAGGTTGAGAGAGAGAGTGGCGACGACTTTGTGCAGAGGGAGGAGAATTTCAATTATGGCCTTGCACAACTACAAATCTGTGGAGTCCTCACCAGTAGCAGATCTGAACAGCATTGGGATAAAGCCCTGAAGATCTTATCTGGAGAACAAGATTTTCTTTCTTTCTCTTTCTGTGATTTTCGATTTTATCTAGAAATTAGATTTCTAATTTCTGTTTCCGCAGATTTAATTGAATCGCGTGGTTGAATTAAAGTTGGATATTCAAACGCGAAAGATCGGATCAGATCCTATAGATTTAGGGTAATCTCTCAATCCACGAATCAAATTAAATTCATAGGAGCATTCTAGATTTTTGTGAATTTTGATTATATGCAATATCCATAAATCGATCCGGTTCACATGGGTTTTTGTGATTCGGTTCACTGAAAATCCCTACAGTAAAGGGGTATACAGTCCATGGGAACTAGACCTAGACTTAGCCTGTTTACAAGTAATGCACCTACCACAGATCCTCTAAACATCACGGTTCATGCGAGGCCAAAAGAAATGCTCATGCAACATAACCAAAGTCTTAGCAATACCAAAATCCATCATGCCTAAATTATTCACCACTAGCAGATGTCTCACATGCAACATAAAGATCACCAAAATCCTCATCAGAAGCATACAAACCCTTAATGCACTCAAATACAAGTAACTTAGCATCTAAAGTAGAGATTAAGGCATACCTCCGAGACAATGCATCAGCCACCACGTTTTTCTTACCTTGCTTGTATTTGATGACATAAGGAAAGGTCTCTACAAACTCCATCCATCTTGCATGCCTCTTATTCAGCTTGTGTTACCCCTTCAAATGCTTTAGCAACTCATGATCGGTGTGAATAATGAACTCCTTAGCCCACAAATAATGTTGCCATGTTTTTAAGGCTCTCACCAAGGTGTACAACTCCTTATCGTAAGTAGGATAGTTCAACGTCGCTCCATTTAGCTTCTCGCTGAAGTATGCCACGGGCCTCTTCTCCTGCATCAAAATTGCACCAATACCAACCCCAGAAGCATCACACTCAATCTCAAATGTCTTAGAAAAGTTAGGAAGAAATAGTACCGGGGCATGTGTCAACTTGTACTTCAGCAACTCAAAAGCCTTCTCTTGCTCTTCTCCCTATCGGAATTCTACAATCTTCATGAACACTTCAGTCAATGGGGCTGCAATGCTGCTTGAATTGGGGTACAAAACGCCTGTAAAAGCTGGTAAGTCCGTGAAAACTGCAAACATCGCCAACATTCTTAAGCTGCGGCCACTCTTTGATAGCACGAATTTTCTCTTCATCCACCTGTACTCCATCTGCACTAACGACAAAACCAAGAAACACCAACTTATTTGTGCAAAAGATACACTTTTTCATGTTAGCAAACAATCTCTCCTTGCGAAGTACATTCAAAACAGACTTCAAATGCTCAAAATGATCATCATGACTCCTACTATAAATCAGAATATCATCAAAATAAACAACTACAAATCTGCCAATAAAAGCTTGCAAAACATGGTTCATAAGACGCATAAAAGTACTAGGAGCATTGGTTAAACCAAAAGGCATGACTAACAACTCATACAACCCAAGCTTAGTTTTAAAACCAGTTTTCCACTCATCTCCCTCAATCCTAATATGATGATATCCACTACGCAGATCTATCTTAGAAAACACACAAGGACCATGCAACTCATCTAACATATAATCTAAACGAGGGATAGGATGACAATACTTAACCATAATGTTGTTGATAGCATGACAGTTGCAACACATCCTCATGGTCGAATCCTTCTTGGGCATAAGCAAAACTGAAACTGCACAAAGACTCAAACTTTCCCTCACGTGCCCCTTGACCAGCAACTCTTTGATCTGCCTCTCCAGTTCCTTCGTCTCCTCCGGACTGGTTCGGTAAGCTGGTCTATTCAGAAGGGTTGCTCCAGGCATGAAATCAATCTGATGCTCAATCCCACGAATGGGTGGCAGCCCGGCTGGGCTATCATCTGGAAATACATCTTCAAAATCCTGCAAAAGAGAGGAAATAGAATAGGGTAGAGAATGAGGAATGTTAGTTAAAATCATGTTCTCCTTGTAGATAAACAACATCATTGTTTTTCTCCTCCTGAACCGCCCACTTCAGATCCCCAACCCTATCTAGAAAGGACTGCTGCACCATCTCTTTCTCCTTATTATCTCGTAGTTGAGCCTCATGGCCCGACTCCTTCTGCAACTGGAGTTGATCCTCATAGACTTTTTTAGGGGTCAGAGGAACAAGTGAAATTGTTTTATGCTTGTAATCGAAGGAATACTTGTTCGTAAAGCCATCATGCTTCACACGCCTATCAAACTGCCACGGTCGCCCCAAAAGTATGTGACTTACCTGCATGGGAATCACATCACACAACACCTCATCTTCATATCTCCCTATGCGAAACGACACCTTGACTTGCTTCACCACTTTGATGACGCCACTATCATTCAGCCACTGCAACTTGTATGGCCCAGGGTGCTTCATCACCTATAACCCTAGTTTCTGCACTATTGACTGACTCGCCACATTGGTGCAACTGTCTCCATCTATAATCATACTGCAGACCTTATCGTTGATATGACAACGTGTATGGAAAATGTTCTCTCTCTGCTCCACATCTTCGGTTGCAGGCTGTGCATTCAAAGCCCTTCTCATCACAAAATTCACCGCTACAGGCGCCACACTCTCTTTTTCATCTTCATCAGGATCATCCAAATCAGGCATCTCCGGGCCAGTCTCTTCATCAGTCACAATCTCTCCATCATCTCGAATCACCATGACTCTCCGATTTGGGAAATCATTAGCAATATGCCCAAAACCCTGACACTTATAACACTTGTGATCTCTATTATAAAAGCAGTGAAGAGAATCATCCACTACATTTTTGGAACAACGAACATTGTACTTTGGTTCACAAAAAACTCTGACACTAACATAGTTGGATATTGTGATGCAGATTGGGCAAGTGATGTTGATGACAGGAAAAGCACAAGCGGAGGAGGCTTCTTTGTTGGAGGAAACCTAGTATCATGGAGTAGCAAGAAACAGAATTGCATCTCACTTTCTACTGCCGAAATTGAGTACATATCAGCTACAAGTGGATGCACACAACTTCTCTGGATGAAACAAATGCTAGATGACTATGGTTTGACCTCTGATACTCTAATACTTTTATGTGATAATGCCAGTGCCGGTGAAATCTCTAAAAATCCTGTTCAACACTCTAGAACTAAACACATAGACATTAGACACCATTTTATTACGGATTTGGTAGATAAGAATTTAATCTCTTTGAAATATGTACTGACAAAAAGACCAAATAGCTGATATCTTTACGAAAGCTCTTGACTCTAAAAGATTCTATTTTCTTATAAATGCTCTTGGAATGTGTAATTCTCCCTGTTGAGAATTCACTTTTATCTGAAATATTTTTTGTCAAAGTCTAGCACCTACGTGTTAAAGTTTGCAAGGATTACCGACTATTATTTTACCTGTTATAAAACCAAAGGCACATAGTGAAGTCATTTGGTTATAAAACATAGTTGTTTTGATCTAATATATTTTCTGCAAAAAAAGTACTATGAATAGGATGTTTTTAGAACACTGATCATGTGAAACAAACAAGCTGAAAAGAGATTCACACTAACATTATCGAATTCAACAAGTTTTAGAATTGGATGTGATTAGGCACACAATTCAACAAGTATTGGAAAATGTTGAACTTTTGTAATAAAAAAATTCAACTTAATTTTTTAAGAGCTTTCGAATCAGTTATTTGCTTTTTATTCTGTCATTCAATTTCAATGTTGAGATTTTACCTTATCTGTTTGAAAATCTAAAAATTTTGGCCCTATTGTTAGTGGGTTGAAATCTAGCTTGTTGAAGATATTTCAATTTCTGTTAGGATTTCCTATTTTCTCTCCACTCCAGTTTTTTAGGATATTTTTGTTTTATTTGCATCTATATTATATTGTTTTTCCTTTTTCAAATCACATCACAACTTTTTCTCACCCCTTTCGAGGATCGTCCCTTCCTCTCATCTCTCTCTATCTTGTTTCAATCGCCAGCGATCCTCACCTCCCTTTAATCATGGCCGGTGGTTCAAACGATGCTTTCGACGACTTCCTCCGAAAATCACTCGCCTCACCTAAAAGCATTCAAAGGTTGAAAGCTTCTCTCCCACCTTCTCTTCTGTAGTCCTTAATTGCAACCACTGAACCTTCCTCCTCATCCACTCAAACCCCGTCTGAAAATCTTCCATCCTCTCCACTAAAACCAAATAGCCCTACTGCAAAAGAAGCCATCAAAACTAAAAGTCCAAAATCTCCCACCTAACCCTCTCTCTCAAAGTCTACTGAACCTGAAATTGAAAGCGATCTCGTACCTACAAACCCAATTATACCTGAAACTAAAGCCACTCCGGCAGAAAATCAACCACCACCGGTGTTTGACACCTCTGCTGTTAGAGACATTGTTGCTGAAGTCAACAAAGAGGATAAAGACTTCTTGACCGAGCAGCCGGTAAATCAAGTCTTCCCAGGAGAACTTGAAAATCCAATCAACCTAGATGTCCCGGGAGACCTGAAATCAGTTAGGGCAAGTCTAAAAAAAACCGGTGTTGTTCAAATACCAAAAAAGAGGTCCAGGAGGCTCTTCGAAGAATAAGTAAAGAAGTCAAGAAAGAAGGTTGCTGCCAAGCACAAGCGGAAGCACAAGACCCGTGAGTTTCAGAGGAGTCTTAAACATTCACCTCATCAAGATGTTGAGGGCCAAGAAGAAGCCGCAGAGGACTATGAACCTCAGTCTGACAAGGGAGTGTCAGACTTTGGATCCTTTGATGAATCTGCTTCAGACGAAGACAACAAGATGAATCCCCTCGAGATGGAAGAAAGCCCTGGTGACTCCACTGACTCTGCGAAGAAAACGAAGGCCACTGGTGCTGAATCTGAGAATTCGTCAAAAGGAACAAGGAAGAGGAAAAAGAAGCAACCAATCCCCCAATCTCTCAGTTTGGCGAAATCCAAGAAGAACACTACATCTATCTCTGATGCTGTCTGAAAAAATTGAAGAAGCAACCAATTTCAAAGCCCGAACAATCTGACTCCACAGACACTTAAAGTGCAAGAGGTACCCCTGTTATTGATGAATATGATAGTGATTATGACTAAGGAAGAGGTCTTTGTGTTGGGGAAGACAAAGTTTGGTAAAACTTATGTAGAAGGTGTGTCATTCGGTTTGATGCTGAAGCCATTAACACATTCATTGGCTTGCGCTCCACTGACATTTAAACGAACTCTACCTTGGATGAAAGAGTGATGCTTGAGGAGATCACAAAAGGGAAGATGAAGAAGTGGTCTAGGAAGATGGCATCCACGGTTCTGACTTGTAAATATGTTGTCCTGTACAAGATTGCCATCTGCAATTGGATTCCAAACAAGAATGCTTCTGTGCTTACAATGGAGCAAGCTGATTTGATCTACCGGATTGGTAAAGGGTTGCCTTCCAATCTTGGCCATCTTGTTTTTACTTACATTTTGCGTGCAGTGTCAAGACAGGAAAACACTTTTCTTCCCTATCCCTGCCTGATTTATGCACTGGTGAGAGATCCCAAGGTGTCAAAGCTCAAGGAGAAGATGTGCTAAGTGACCCTGCTCATCTGGTGTTCGTGCAAACTCTGATCCGCACTGACAAGAGAGTCAAGGACCTTCCCTATGTTCAAAGTAACAATGAAATGGAAGAAGAGCCTGGTGCTGACATCAATTCCACCTCTACGTCCAAGATCTTCAACTCCAGAGAAGATGCTTTGAAAATGCTGCTCATCCTCATCATGAAGATAGAGCATAATCAGGCAGAAATGAAGGCCATTTACAACGGACTTCTCCTACCTGCTACCATTCAGGGGGAGAAATGTCTAAGTCGAGAAGATCGAATGAAGGCCACTTACAACGAACTTCTTTCTGAAGTCCTTCTCTCCAACCTCTTGGTGTTAAAGTTTCTTATGCTGCTGATGTGTCGTTAAAACAATTTCTAGTCCTTTATGTTTTTTTGTTCTGCTGGATAATTTAAATTTATGTTGTTTTGAGATATTTTAAGATTAAGGGGGAGTTCGTTTTTAACCCCTGTAATATTTTTAATGCATCTTTTGGTTATCTTTGTCATGGTTGATCCATCTTTATTTTATGTGTTATGGTTGATCCACATTTTTTACTTATTTATCATGGCTGAATTATGCGAAGGTTGTTTTTGGAATGGCAGCAGGAAGGATAAGTTTAAGCGGGGAATTGTAAATGTCAGTGTTAGACTTTTTTAAAGTCTAACACTAAAACTTTTACACCCTTGTGTTAAACTTATCCTTCCATGTTGTAACTAGATGGTTATAACCGTTCCCTATTTTTTAGGGTTGTGTATCTAAACCCTAATTTTGATTTTTCTCAGATTCTAAATAGCTGGGATCGTGCATATTATTGTTTATAACTGTATATTACTATTATTTTCTATTTTATCTTTTAGGAAAATAATGGGAGTGCCTCCACAACATAAACCACCCCACGTGAGCTTAGTGGAGCTTTGAGTTTTTACTACGAAGAAAGTGGACGTGGGAAGTGATCAGGGCCACGACTGAAAGCGTGACCAATGATAACGTGCGCTCCAAGTAAGGATGAATAAATAAGAGATTCGAAGATTGAAGAAGTTGAGCAATTAGGATTGAGTAAGAGCATTTGTGAGAAATTCTTCAAGACATTCGGATCTCAACCCTCACGAGTCATTTCAGCACAAGTCCAACGAGTCTAAGGTGGAATCTATCTCCAGAGAGTGAATCCCACGGTAGGGGAGCTTTTAGGCTTGTTTGTGTTGATTTATTTGTGAGTATTTGTTGAATTTCTTCAAGGGAGTGAACCAAGAAGAAATTCAATATTATTTTGTACTTTCGTTTTACTGTGTAATTCTGAATTTCATAGTGAAACTATTTTTGTCGTGAGGCTCTCATGGGTTTAGAAATAAACCCGTGAAAATTTTAATTCTGTTGTGTCAAACTTTTTGAACTCTAACTCTAGCACCTTAACATTTTTGGTAAACCGGGTACTAAATTCTTTCACACATGATCACCCAGACAAACAAAAACAAAAAGTTGATGAAGTTTATAGATAATGAAGATTGCTATCAAAAGATCGTAGATGGTAGATAAGGAAGATCAAAAATCACAAATGAAAGATAAGGAAGATCGCGAATTGCATACGCAAAATAAGGATGATCAAAAATTGCTGATGGAAGATAAGGAAGATCGCAAATCTCAAATGAAAAAAGGAAAAAAAATCGTACAAGATTTGAACTCAGATTTGAAAAGGATTTAAATTGAGCTAAAAGTACAAAATTATCCTTGGATTCATAATTATGCAGAAAAGGTTACCCTTGGATTCATAATTATGCAAAAAAGGTTACAAAGCATATTAATGATAGCAGGAGTGATTAAATCTGAGTTGTTGATTAACATATTTCAATGGATGAGATTTATTCTTATTTATCATGGTAACAATCATTCTCATGGGATCACTCCCTATAATATATATATATATATGTGTGTGTATTTATGTGTGTGTGTGTTGATGTTCAATTTGTATAAATACGAACCTCAATAACAATGAAGGAAATAATCGAAAATAAAAAACAAGAGATAATGAAAGCAATGAATTAAACAACGATAATAATAAATAAAAAAAAAAAGATTTGTGCACCGTTAACACATCTAATTTACAGTAAGGAGCCGGAGGGCCCAATCGAACCAGTATGATACTAGCTCAAAGTGAGAGCAGAAAACAATAAAGATTGGAGTTACAAGCAAATTTTTGCAGAATTCTCGCAAAAGCAATATATGATAATTGTTTTCTAATCTATGATTGCCTATTTATAGGAGTGTTGGGCCTAGAGATTATTTGGGAAACCCTAACTCTAAGTCGCGACAACAACAAATCGTGCTCTGTGAATATTGGGTATTGGTCCCAAAATCTAAAAGTAATGTACGCAGCAAAAATAATAGTCTTATTCCTTGAGAGCTCAAAACTGAGTGTTCATGTTAAGTTCTGGTTATCAAAATTTTTTGTTTGCAGCGAGTTTTTACTTAGCCGATTTTGCAGAATATACACCAACAACTTAGTATGTTGTTCAGTTTTAAATCAAAAACAGAAATCAAAGCAAAGTAGAATAAAGTAAAACGGTAAAAGACACACGAATTTATAGTGGTTCGGAGCCAAATGTCCTACTTCCACTCTTCAACCGTGCAGGTTGGAATACACTAGAACCAGTTACAGGGTGATGTAGCACAATCTATCGCAGTCGCGGGCAGCTCTTCCATCCATCGGTTGTATATGGTCTCACCTAGTCCACCAAGAACTTTCTCTCTTCAGTTTTGTTGTTTCCAAGATTATTTTATTGAAAGAGTACTAAGAGAAAGAATATCGATGCTCTGGTTTTCACAAAAAATATCGAATCCTTTTTTCATTCACTTTCTCTCCTATTTATAACCACTGGAATCTATTACATGGAAGTTCCCAAATTATGGGTGTTTGTATAGAAAGTGTTTATTAAATGGGCAAATTGCTTGTCTTCAGGCTGACAGTCTTCAATCCCTTGATTCCAGTCGTTTTAAGGGCTTTATGTTCGCCTGATTGCGCCATGATTGATTTACCCTTATCGGGTCTTGGTGTTTTCGAGCCGTGTGAGCGGTTCGAGCGGTCTTTATTACTTCTCGACTCGAAGGCTTATACTTCTTTGGTCGATTGCATAATAGAGGACTTTAACTTTGAGGTATAACAATTCCCCCCAGCTTTACCGGAGCACATTTGTGTTCTGATGAAGCTGGAACTTTTCAACTTATCAAATACTTCGAGTTCAATTGGGAAGTCATCTCTGGTCGATGTGATGCGATCATTCAAGGGGTTGCCTTGGAGTGATTTGAGCCTTATCAAGGGGTTGCCTTGA
>JAPKLW010001359.1:95876-121547 GCA_026898455.1 Plectranthus barbatus | reverse complement strand
GCTGGTGAATGCCCCGTCCACCAGTTCACTAGATCAACCGCTCCCGGTCCTGTTTCCTCTTCAACTCTCGTCAGATGGTGGAGTGCGAGCACGTCACTTCAACCTCCACAGCTGACTGGGTGTTTTAGTTCTCCCAAGAACGTGAATCTCAATACGACAAACTGCCCGTAATAACTCAGGTGCTGGCTGGCACAAGAGCTGCTGTGAACTTCCTCGGAAGAGAAAGAACACCAATGAGATCTGTAACTTACAAGCTGGAAGCTTGAAGTCTCGTGTTTGAATAAATCAACACACGGATAAGCTTTAAGAAAAGCCTCGAACGATTTGCTTGCTTGCAATAAAGTTTATGCCTTTGAGCGTTCGGAGAAGAGTATTGAATGTGGAGAAGCAAGCCAGCAAGCGTGCAAGCGTCTTAAATATTGGTAGCTCCGACCTATTTATAGACGCAGGATCCCATTCAAATTTCTAGCCGTTTGGACTCATCCGGAAAAGGTCTCTGTCGTCGCATGTCCTTCTGACGGCGGCAGGTAGGAATTTCCGGAAAGCGCCATGCTTTTGTCCACTTTATCTGACACAGATCTCTTTGTGTCAGAACGGCTCTTTAAGTCAGTACGAGGAATCGGAACTGGTGTCTTGAACTGATAAACTTTAAGGTATCCTCCCTTAAAGTCATACTTTGTCAGTTTATTCCTCAGACGAATCTTCTTTTTGTCTCTAAGACTCTGGGAGAGCGAATCTTGAATTCTGCTGGTAACATCCGACTGGTAGATCATGCTGGTGATCTTGTGCTGGCAGTCTCTGCTGGTGACTTGCGCTGGCACAATCTAAGTCTACCAATATGTCTGGATGTTAACTCTTGGAATCTCCCATGACTGGTGGCTTCACCACTGATGAACAGTGTCAGTGAGAACACCTATTCTGCTGGTAAGGTTTGCTAGCTGCCTGCTGATGAAAACCTTCCCAACTGGTGAACAGTAGCCAGTCGTTAGCTCTACTCATGCTGATGAACAGTAGCCAGCATGAGTCTTGATCAGCTGCGACTTACAACTCAAAAGACCTAAACAGGACTTTACATTTGAGACTAGAGCTATTCTAGAGACAAACTGACGCTGGTAGGACTTAGGTTTTGATCCACCAAAACTATAATCTATACAATTAGCTACTGGGGAAGGGAAACTTAGCCAAATTCCCAACAATTTCCCAACAATTTCCCCCTTTTTGGTGCGATCAAAGCCTATCCAGCGACCACTCAGCTGATGAGGAAAGTTACAGAATATTTCAGGGTTTTACAAGTAAACCTATCAGATCTAAACCCATGAAACTACTTCCTCAGCATCAGCTCTAACTAAAAATCTTCCCCCTCAAACTGGGAGAGATATTGCTCGTTTAAAAATATGGAAATTATAATCAGAGCAAAAAAAATGGTGTGAGAATGGGGTACAACTGATCATCAGTAGAATATGCCTGTCGCATACTTCCCCCTGTCAGTATGGCCTTCTTACCATTTGACAACTGATACACGCAACTGAATATTCACCAGTTGTCTGCTGACAATCTTGAAAGATAGAAAAATTGAGAGCTTGGACTCAATTTTATTCCGCATAATCTTCTCTTCAAGAAATCCATCTTCATAATTGCTTGAAATTGGAGCTGGGACCCAAATTCGCTTCGACTGATGGTATGTGCTGACAAAATCTGAAATGAGAGCTGGGACTCATTTCCTTAGACATTTGAGGGATAAGTTCCGCCAGTAGACACCACTTGTTAGGCGGAAACATCACTTAAGTCAGCACGACTAAGAGCTTGGACTTAGTCGTAATCAGCGTCCTTCAGAACGACCAAGTCTGAAACCACTTGCTGGTTTTGTAACACCACTTGATGTAATCAGCTTTCTTCAGAGAGACAAGAACGGAATAAGAGCTGGGACTCATTCTTCCTCAACATCGTCCTTCTCGATGTAGCCCTTGCTAATAACTCTGCCCTTGGAGTTATCACCGAATATAACTGGAGATCCTTTGACCTTGGAGAGATCTGAAAACAGCACCTCTTCACCAGTTATGTGAGCTGAGCATCCATTATCTAGGATCTACTCACTCGATCTCTGAAGCTGGGTTGCATGATCCTGTACCTGCAAAAAAGATAGAATTTATCTAGGTCCCCGATCATCAGCGGGTCCTGCAGGGTTAGATCTCTGTAATATTCCTTTCGGAATCCAGATTTGAGTAATCTTCAGCTCGGTGTTACCCTTGCTGACATTACTTGTAGCCTTTCCCTTCCTTCTAAAATAATGCATGGATTGGTTTTGGGAAGGTGTGGCTGTGTGTGTAGCTCCATTGGAAGTATTCTTCCGCTGAGAGCCTCGGAAATGTTTTTCCGGCTGATTGTGATGCCTTTGTGGTCTCTGGAATTGTGGACCACAATGATTAGCCTTCCCAGCCCTTGAGAAAAGGTTTTGATTGGGCTCAGGCCTCCGATTGGTGTTCCTCCTATCGGGAAATATCCTACTCTCAGTATTCCGCTGAGATTTGGATCCCTTGTAAGTATGCTGGCAACTGGCATACTTGTAAGGTTGTGCGTGGAATCCCTTGACAGCTGGAATCCCTTGACAGCTGGTAAGGTTGTGCGTGGAATCCCTTGCAAAGTTTCAGATGAGACGGTCTCATCATTTTTATTGTGAGACGAATTTAATAAAATAATGTATTTTTTTATTGCAAATGATGTATTTCTTTGTTGCAAATAATGTAATTCTTAAAAATAAAATAATAAATTTAATTTATTGAAATGATGTATTAAAATCCATTTCACAATAAAAAAATAGTGAGACCGTCTCTCAGGAGACCAGCTTATCTACTATTTAAGTCATTATTATTTCCTTTATTTCAAAATCTTAAAAATAATTATAAAATATAATAATAAATGAGTCAATGACACATTTGGTGGGTGCTCGCTGCACGGGAACGACCACGTGGCAGCTGCATTGGGCGTTTTGATAATTTATTTTAGGTTTAAATATTCGATTATTCTATATAATTAATTGATTTTGAATCTTTAATAATAATAAAAAATTTTGTTTGTGAGAGTTTCTTTGACACGACTCATATTTTATACTCCCTCCGTCCCGGCTGAATTGTCCCGGGTTGACCGGGCACAATAACCAAGGAGTGTGAGTGTAAAGTAAGTTGAGTGAAATTAATATTTTATTGTTGAGTGTGAAAAAGTTGCCTTTTTAAGTAATGGGACAATTGAGGTGGGACGGAGGGAGTAATATTTTTAATAATACCAACACAAATAAATTATATGTTGAGGTCGGGTAAAAAACAGGCTTAGCACGCAGGCCTAAGGTAGGGCCTGACAACCCACCCTAAAATCATTGTACGTTTGGCACAAATGTTGTAGCGAAGTCCAATATCGTCAAAGTCTACCTAACCCTACAAGTTGTGGGCAATAGTCCTAAATGTCCAGTTTAGCCGTAATCGATCCCAAACATTTTGGATTGGCAATCGCGAGAACTGTTTAAGAGAAGGGGAAGCAGCCACGAGATTCACGGTAATTAGGTCAGGCCTAGAAATCTGGAATGAGCCTCTGCCCACGCCTATAAAAGGGAGTTCCAGCACCATTTTCCACATCTTCCCTCACGCTGCCAAACTAAAGCAAAAACTCTACTCAAATATTTACGCTTGCTCTTTAGTCGACCCTCGAGACCCGTCTCAATAATCGTTGACCAATCTTGAGCAGACCAACGAGCCCAAATATCCATGCTTGCTTTCTAGTCAACCCTCAAGGCTTCGTCTCACCGATCGTCGACCTGCCCTGAGCATACCTTCCTGTCCAAATATCCACGCTCGCTATCTCGTCCACCCTCAATGCCCCGTCTCAACAATCATCGACCTCACCCTGAGCAGGCTAATATTCTTATTTTGTATAGGGGTGAGCATGAGTCAAGGTGGCTCGCGATCTATTCGAGATTGGCTTCAAAAAAATTCGAGATTGACTCAATAGTAATTGAGTCGAGCTCGAGCTACTCAAGTAGTTGTTACTCTACTCGATAGGCTCGCGAGCCTTATCGAGCTCGAGCTTAAACTGAGTCCGAATCGAGCTAGGTTCACGAACCTTTATCGAACTTAATATAATTTAAATCTTTATTCCTAAATTTAATATTTAATAATAATCTGAGAATTTTATTAAAAATTAAAATAAATTAAATAATTCGAGCTTGATCGAGCCGAGTCGAACTTGGTGAGTTTGACACTGAGTTGAGCTTGAGCCTTGTCCATACTTGACTCGACTCGTGATCATTCCTAATTTATGGCTCCAAATCGATAAGCTTTATAGTTTTTTCTCATATATTTATCTATTCAATTGAATTAGTGTCATCTTGTCTATGATCATTACATTTTTCTATCGGTTTTTTAAGTTTGTGTATTACGACTTTTTAATTAAGCACTGTTATTTATTTTTTTTCATTAACTATTATGTGGGCTTTATTATCAAATAAATTGAACCTCAACATTAATATAATGACTCACTTTATGATAACTGTATTTTTTAATAATTTTTTAAGGTTTGGTATTTCTTTTATTATTTGGCCTCCAATTTTACCTTTCTATATGAGAGAAAACTTTTGCCTATGTATATTATTTAAAAGGTAAAACTTTATATGAGATGGATTCATGATTTTTTTTTTATGAGGTAGATCTAAATTTATATATTTTTTTAATTGAATATTTTAGTAAATTGTGTATTTTTATTTATTAATGATGTACTTTTGTTTCATAAATGGTGTATTGAGTTTTTATTAATTAAAATGTAAATGATATATTTATTTTTTATTTAGTAAAAGATATATTTTTATTCGTAAATGATGTATAAAATTTCTTGAACTAAATCTTGCTGCAAATACAGACTTTTCAAAACTAAAGTATAACTATTTTAATAAAAAATAAAATACGAAATCCACTGTTTTTCTATAAATAGATTTTGAATATAATTTTATTTAGGGATAAGGGTCAATTTAATCTTTCGACTATTCTAACAGGATCACTTTAGCCCCTCCTTGACTATTTGACTCAATTAAGCCCTTTAACTTTAAAAAGTGGCTCAATTTAACCCCTCAACTTAAAAAATTGACTATTTTACCCTGATTAAGAAAGGAGATAATATTTATTAATTTTATGATTTTATCTTAGTTTTATATTTATTACTTTTATATTACTTAAGTTATTTTTTATTTGTACTTTTAATTTGTATAAATAAGAATATTTGAAATAATAAATATATCTATAAGAAAATTAATCTGGAATACAAGTTAATTTGATTTGAAAACTAAATTAAAATAAAAAAGAATTATCGATAGTTTATAATAAAAAGATTTATTTATAACATCAATTAGATTGATATTTAATTTATTAAATATAATTTATACACCAATAAATTGTATTTTAGTTGAAGCTAAAACAAATTTAGCAATCAGTGCCGAGATATTTAAAAATAATAATGAAATATAAGATATAAATAATAATTATATTGTAAGCTATTTTTTTTATTTAAGCTTCAACAATTTCAAACAGTATAATATTATATTTAGAAGTATAAATTTTATTATTAAAAAAATATGTTGTCGATTGATTAGGTGGTCTCATATCTACCGTCAAGATATTATGAGAGTCTATTTTTTAATATATAGGAAAATAATTAATTTTTGACATTAAAATAAAATATTGACTTCAAAAAATCAGTAAATACTTATACTAATGTATATAATTATTTATGAATGACATATTAATATTTTGGTGTTGATTTAATAAGATAATTTAATACATTTATTTTAGCTAAAAATAATAGTTAAGTATTTTTTTAGCTTATACAAATTATATTAAGTATTTTTAATTATACTAATTAAATTATAAATAAAAATAATTAAAGTAATATAAAAATAATAAATAATCTAACAATAAAGATAAAACCATAAAATAAACAAATATTATCTTCTTTCTTAATCAGGGTAAAACAGTCATTTTTTAAGTTGAGGGATTAGATTGATCCACTTTTTAAAGTTAAAGGGCTTAATTGAGCTAAATAGTCAAGGAGGGGCGAAATTGATTCTGTTAGAATAGTCAAAGGGTTAAATTAACCCTTATCCCTTTTATCTAAAAACAAATTTTAGTATATGTTGTGATGAAGTGTTGGTGAGAAATTAATCAAAACTCGAAACATTCCAACAATGAAGTGTGAATATTTTAATTACAGTAATGTCTCTTATTTACAATCTTATTTGAAAAAGAAAGAGCCTTTTAACTTTAATTTCTTGACCATCATCATTTTGTATAGACAACTGTGTGAGAGAAAAGATGGAGTATATTAGCTTCCAAGTAAAGTGTGTTACGACATAATTGCATTCCCACTTTTCAATCATTATAGATAATTCTTAATTATCTCTTGGACTATTTGTATTTATACTTTTCTTGTTTTTAACTCAACAAATATTTAAATAAGAAAAAAAAAAATTTGAAATCGTGGAGAGCACAATAAGCTATCTTGAAGCAGCAGCAGATAATTGATGCAGCAGTAGGTAGTGTTAAAAATGATCCTTTCCCATTTTCTCTCACTCTTGAACAAACACACGTCGTTCGCTGCTATTTCTTCTCCAAAACAAAGCCAGTTTCATTCATTTAATTTGTTTATACTTTTTCCTCGATCGTCTACATCCATTCTCACTTCCTCGGACCAGACAATAGAGGTGGCCACTTTGAACCGAAACCTTCGAAACCGGCCTTCTGGTTCACGGTTCAGAACTGGAATAGCAATAAGCAGTTCTGGTTCAGATTTGTAACAGTTTCTTGACGGATCAGTTAAGGTTCAAGCTTTTAACCGGAACCGACGGTTCCGAACCGTAATTTATAACGGCTAATTACTTTTAAAAAAGGGTGAATGAGAAGCTAGCACGTCACCCCGAATTGTCAGTTCCTGCGGTTCGGTCGATTTTTTTTTATCACAATTTTTTTTTTATAAATATCCCACACATCTTCACTCATTTTCACGGCATCAAATCCTCTGTTCCATATTGGTGTTCCATTATATCGATTACTAATTTTAAATTATTCTTTTACAAAAATAAAAATCAAGTATAATACAATATAGTTTAATTGATTTATAAGAATAAAAATTAAAATTTTATAAGAACACAAATTATAGTTATAAATTAATCAGCTTTAATAATCAAAGTTTAGTCAAAAACTGCAAAATAATTACTAAAAATATTATATACCCTAATTGGGTGGGATGAACCCTATGATTATACTTATAAAATTAATCCAAATTATATTAAATTAAGATTATAAAAAATATTAAATAAAAATTAATAATTTTAATAGTGGAACAGGAAGCGGAACACAAAACGTGAGACATAGGATCTCATGCCCATTTTCACACCTCAATCTCATTCGCTCAAACTTTATTTCTTAAATAGTACAATATTCTACTTGCTCTACCCTTATATTCTCTCTACTCTCTCAATTTCTCCCTTCTTTCACTTTCAATCTCTCAATTTCAATTTCTCTCTTCAGAGTTTATTTTTAAAAAAATATTTGAAAATTTAAAATATAGTCGTATTTCATTCTCTCATCGAATTCTTTGTATATCATCAAAAAATTTCTAAGTTATAGAAGTTGTATAATATTTAATTTCAAGTTTTTATTTTGAAAACTTGCTCTAATAAATATCAAGAAAAATAGATGAAAATATTTTTATCTATTTTTCTTGCTATGTATTCGAGCAAGATTTAAAACAAAACTTAAACATAAAATATTTAATAATATTCTAAGATATAACAAAGTTTTTTATGTTTATATGGCATATTGGGTGTTAGATGTAAAACACGATTATAATTTTAATTTTCATTTGGTATTTAAGAAGTTAAATAATTATTAATTTAAAAAAGTTCAAATCGGTGATTCGATGATTCGAAACCGAAACCGCTATAACATCTGGCCGTGTGAAGATTCCACATTTTCGAAACCGAAAGCATGGGCACCTCTACCAAACAACTCCATGCAATGAGCGTCGCAGTCATCATCATCCATGGTCTTGAATCCATTTCTTCATTGCTTACTATTGCTAGTTGCATGCATGCGGCAGTATGTGATGCATTGCTGCCCTTTTCTCAGCAAGGCCAAGATTATCCTCCTCCATATCATAATTGGGACAATCTCTCCGGCTCATTTGGATCGAAATCCCAACATTAATATGATAAAATTTGCTTTATACCAAATAAATTTGTACAAATATATTTTTGGACGCATCCTCAATAACTAATAAAGTTATGTAAACTTTTATATCCAAAGATCGAAACTCGAATAACTCTTATATCTAAAGACCGAAACTCCAATATTAGTATAATATTGGAGTCCAAATATGATTTGGCTGAAAAAGACAAAATCAAAGATCTTGCCCGATGATTCATCAAGTAAACCCATTCCGTGCAGTTCAAAAGTTATCTCGAGGAACGCCTATTGGAATTGTATACTAAAAGCATTTATGATTAAGTGTGTTTGTTTGAGACACTGGTCTTCATAAACGTGTTACATCAACATAGTCACTATCTGATATAACAAACATACGATACAAACTATAATATCATATTATCTTGCGTATAGGGATGATCATATGGTGTGTAGGAGATCACAGAGGATTATATGAATCATTTGACCTAGCGATGTATAAACAGTATCACGGCTGAGACAGTCCCTAAATAAGTTGTCGGTTTAGGCTGCAACACATCAGTTTATAAGTGAGCTTATCCTAGCTACTTGATGTGCCGGTACATCTTTATGTATTGATGAGATCAAGAGTGAGATGTGTCATTCTACTTGATATATGAATGAGTCAGTTCTCTAGATACTTGTTATGATCTTAAACTTAATGGAAGGCTAAGGGGCATGCACAAGTTGACCACACTTTGACTTGCTATGGTGGTGAGTCTTACATATACTCTTATACCTGCATCTTGGGAGTGACGGTTTTTGTGTGGCATGCTTAGGCTGGACATGTAGGTTATCATATCCATTTCAGGATGGGGACATTCTCTCAGGAGCTCACAGGGTTCATTATGCTAATCCCTGCCGGTTGAATTATTTAATTCCAGGCATAAGTGAAAGGAAGTGAGTGGTACTACTCAGGAAATAAGAGATTAATTAATTATGGTTGATTGTTATAAGCTAAATTAATTAATGAATGCCCGGAACCTTAAATATGTGGATTATTCAAGTATAATAATGCAACCCGTTCTAAATAACGTGGTAATAAAGGGGCGAGTCAACATTGTTTCCGTGGTGTATGTAAAATAATACTCCCTCCGTCCCATTTTAATAGGCCCCTTTCTTTTCGGCACGAAAATTAAGAGTTGTGAGTGTAGAATGAGTTAGTGGAATGAATATTTTATTGTTGTGTGTGAAAAAGTTGTCATATTTATAAAGGAGCCAATTTAATTGAAACGTCAAATTCGGTAAGTGGGCCTATTCTAGCGGGACGGAGGGACATGAAATTAATTAATAGGGAGGGTCCACTTTATTATTTGCATTCGACCCATGTTCTGGCCCACAAACTGCTCAGAGCCCATTAGCATTAGGGTTTTCCAAACCCTAATACTATATAAACCCCTTCTCTCAATCAGACCAATATTGACAACACACGCAATACAAAATTCAGTACGACAGTACAGAATTGAGAGAAAAGAGAGAGAGGGGCGACGACAAATCAAGAAGGGAGAAAGTGATCGATTTCTCTAGCCTTCTGATTTAACTCGGTAGCATATCCTCACCAAATTTTCGAGAAGCAAGGGAACAAATTAGAAGATCAAATCTATTGGAGCACAATAGCATTGATCAAGATCCCCACATCCGGAAACCATTGTCGTTGATCCATATCTGCAATTCAGAAGCTGGAGTTCAGGCATTCCGTAAATCTATCCGATGCAATTAGGAGCATATATAGGGTTCACCAGGTTTATTCAATCTGATTTATTTTTTATACCCTAAAAACGATTCAAACGGCTGAAATAATAAAAGACAATTCACGTTGTATGTTGTAGACTCAGTTCCTACAACGTTGTCTCGAGATTCCTGAATTCGAAACAACTTTTTATAAAGATGTCTTGCCGCCTTATCAAATCCCGTGCATGACGGACCTCAAGATAAGGACAAAGCTTAATCATGATGCATGTGCAACACAAACTTTTATGTAACTGATTGTCTATTTCGGCCCGCAATGCCTGCTATCATTAGGGATGTCAATCGAACCAATATGTCGGGTTTCGGGCTTGCTTATCGAGCTACAGGTTAATTTGTTTGGGTCAAATAGGACTGTAATTTTTTTGGGCTAAAATTTTTGACCATAACCCTAACCCTTCAATTTTCGGACTAGGCCGTCTGGCCAATTAATTTATTAATTATTTTTAATATATTTTCACTATTTTAATATTTTAAATAATAAAAAATATATAAAGTATTACTTCTCACTTATAAAAAAGTGCAAAACACATCACAAATGTTTATATAATGATAAATTTAAATATTAAAAATATGTTATTTTATTTTTTAGCAATATTTGAATATGTTTTAACTTCATAAATAAATAAACTTAACTATGTATTGAATACTATTTGAACTAAATATAATTATATAACATAAAACTTACTTAATAAATATGATCTTAAATACTAGAAGTATATTTTAGTACTACAATTATGATAAATACATTAATAAAAAATAATCGGGATAATCGGGTCAACCCGTCAGGTTTCGGGCTCAATCCCATGTAACCTTGGGTTATTTAATCCCGAGCTATTTGGATTAAATTTATTTCGGACCAAAACATTTTTACCCTTACCTGCGTTATTGCTTGGGTTAATCGGGCCAATGCACGGCCGGGCTAAAGTGACATCCCCAACTATCATTGTGGAAAGCTTGTCCGATAAAGTATTCCGGATTGTCTATGGCATCCACTATGAACTCGACAACAGTTAAAAGAAAAAAGATTAAAAGCTGCCACAATAGCGAAATTATGCCCTCAATGTTATAATAGCATAGCACATCCCCAAATGTATGAATGACAGAGATATGAAGGAGGAAGAAGAGATTTTTGGTAATAGCAAGAAGTTTTATGCAATAAAATAAATTTACTGTTGACTTTGGATAGAATAAAATTTATTTTTTAGCATATTTCTAAATAAGCTCATACTAATGAAGTTATGGACTTTTATGGCCAAGAAAATCATTCTTTGTCTTGCTAATGTCTCTATTTGCGATATATTGGAGATATTGTTTAGATAGAATTTAGATCTATTTGTTTCCATATTTTTAGTCCAGTTAGATGCTTTAACACGTTTTTTGAACTCTATTTCTTCACAATGAATAATATGTACAATTTTGAGTCAAATATTATTTCCTAAATATTATTATGGTATCAAAGCCAGGTTTATTCTTATGCTCCAAGTATGCACATCACATTTTACAGCGCTATGATATGCTTAATTCTAAACCCACAGCTACTCCTCTTGTCGCCGGTTTATCTCTCATTAGTGAAGGAACTCCTCACTATGATGTTTATGAATATCGTTCCATTGTGGGCGCTTTGTAATATATAACAAATACTTGGCTAGATTTATATTTGCCGTTAATTATTTAAGTCAGTTTCTGCAAGCACCTATAGTTGATCATAATCAGACTGTCAAGCGAATTCTTTGCTAGCTACGTCAAAGGCTCAATCGATCATGGACTTCCTTCTCTCGGGGCTCTTCTTGCGAGCTTGTTGCTATTACTCTAATGCTGATTGGGCGCGCTGCATAGACACTCGTCCCTCTACTTATGCTTATTGTGTTTTTCTTGCCGAAAATCTTGTCTCTTGGAGTGTTAAAAAGCAACCTATATGATTACTTGATCCAGTTGTGAATCTGAGTATAGGGCTATTGCTAATACTGCTGCTGAAGTTATTTGGCTTTGTTCTCTTCTGGGGGAACTTCTCGTGCCGCTTCCATCCACGCCAAAGATCTTCTATGACAATGTATAACAATTCATTATTTAGTCAGAATTCTATCTCTCACAAGCGTTCGAAACATAATGACATCAATTTTCATTTTGTTCGTGAGCTCGTTCAAGCTAGAATAATCAATACATCTTTTGTACCCTCTATTAAGTGCGTTATTTCGCTCACTTATCAATGGATTTTTAGGTTGTTTTGATGATTTTATAATATGTTTACTTTAAATTCTGAGCATCGCATTAGTTTTGTATTAAGTTGTTTGTTGTTATACCTCGACTCGAGGAACCTGCTGGAACAAGTTCCAAGCCTAACAGTCGAGTCATATCCAGAATCGGAGCGATGCGAAGACTAAACGGTAGATCAAGTTCGGATCCTATTCCAAGTCAATGGGCAAAGAAGGCAGTCGACTACGTACAAAGCTAACATATCTAAAGCGGGCAAGGAACGAAGATCAAGAGACTGAAAGTTGGAAACAAATCATGACACACCCACATTTAATGTAGATCCATAAATCAATCCCCAAAATGATGCTTTCTTGTAATAGATAGCTTTTATAAATAGCGGAAAACATAATTAATAAAGGGGGGACTGGATACTGAAACAAAAAACGGTTCTTACTGGATTCAACCCGATTTCTCCAGTACTCTTTCAATTATATAACACCCGTGAAACAACAATTGGCGCCGTCTGTGGGAAACTGAAAGAAGGAATCAGAGATGGAAGGATCTGGATCCAGAAGAATTGGCACAACAAGTGAAGGTAATTCAGAAATGAATCAAAGAGTCTTTGAAGAGCATCTACAACGGATGCATGAAGAAATGGAGGAACTAAGAGAACAAAATCGTCGGGCAACTCTGGACGCGGAAAGGCTTAGAGAACAACTGGCTGTGTATCAGGAACAATTTGAATCTGAAAGTGCTAATGATGAACATCAGGAAACCCGCTCTGAAAGTATGCATTATTCGCGGGGGAGAAATTCGAGGGAAAAGAAACCGGAGGACAGGGTGAAGAACCTCGAGGTAAAAGTGGAAGAATTGACAAAAGCTTTGGCTGCTGTGCCGGGCTTGCTTACCACTGTGATGAGTAATGTAATAGGAGACTACAACGACTCACCATTTGTGAGTCGACTAGCAGAAGCAGTGATCCCAGAGAGATTTGTGATCCCAGCAATAAAAGTTTGAGATTTGTGATCCCAGCAATAAAAGTTTGTGATCCCAACAACAGACCCGGACGAGTTCATAACCTTGACAAGTTTAAGATGCAAACCACCACGATGCCAGAAACGGTTCGAGAGGCATGCATGTGCAGAAGCTTCGGCGCATGCCTCGAAGGAGCAACAATGCAATGGTTTATGCACTTGAGGGTAGGGAGCATAGAGTCATTTGCCGAGCTGCACAAACAATTCTGCTCTCAGTTCTCGAGCAGCAGAAAAATGTCGAAGCGATCTGATGACCTCTATCAAATCGTGCAAAAGGATGGCGAATCACTTCAATCTTACATTAAAAGATTCAATGAGGTGAATGTTTACGTGGGTCGAGCCTATTCTGGAAGTTGGTGAAATACCCATGTGCTACGTAAGCCGAAATGATGTCCAGGGCAGAAGTTCAAATCCGAAAAGAAATAGAGGAGGAAAACTTTGGGAAGAGAGATAAAGGACGAGTGATACCTCGGCCAGATACGACACCAGGAAAAGCAAACAGGTATGCCCCATACTCGAATCGAAGTGGTCGCAAAGTTGTGAACACACAAGTCCCCGTGGGGAACACAGTGAAGCCATTCAATATGAACGCGAACCCAATGGTAGTAATTCAAGAAATGATGGCCCTCAGAGAGCAAGTTAGGTGGCCAACAAAGGCGTTAGCAAACATTGGGCAGAAGACCCCGGAGAACTATTGTGCCTTGCACCAAGGGTACGGACACAAAACCATTGAGTGTAGGGACTTCTTAAAGGAGATTCAAAGGCTCCTCGATCAGCGGTATTTGCAACATTTAAAAAGTGAGCCTAGGAGTAACACTTGGAGAAGAAACCGGGGGAAGCCGGTTCGAGAGAGAAAGGAAGCGGTGACAGGTGCAAATCGGATACCGTTGCCCAACGAACTATTGGTAGAAAAGTGTAGGGTTTGAGTCTACGATGGACAACACGAGTTCCATTAATGAATTTCTTGCCAAGGATCGTTCTTAGGATACCAGGAATAAATTTCAATTAAATAAACCATGCGATCCTATGCATGCTCCTACAAAATAAATTGCAGAGGATGGATTTAGAGAATACCTGATTTCACCGTTTGATCTACAGATCTAGATCGGAGCCAATAACGATGAAATAGATCGGGATCTGAATCTGAATGCCGACGATGAACAGTTGTTCCTACAGATCTGATCTTCTGATCTGTTTCCGTGCTCCTTGGAAATCTGGTGATGACTATCTACCAAGTTGGATCCTAGATCTGGAGAAGTCGATCAATTCCTCCCTCAGATTGCCGCCGCCGTTTCTCTCTCAATTTTCAATATACTGAACAATCTAACTTGATCTGATAGAGAGAAGGCCTATATATAGTGTTAAGGTTTTGAGAAACCCTAACACTAATGGGCTTCAGCAGTTCATGGGCCAGACCAGGGACCAGATGCAAATAATAAAGTAGGCCCTCTTTATTAATTAATCCTTCCTTGTTCAACCCATAACATAATTAATTAATAAAACATTATTTTAACCTTCACCACGGTAACAATGCTGACTCGCCCCTTTATTACCACATTATTAGGAACGGGTTGCACCAAACTAACATGATCCACATATTTAAGGTTTTAGACATTCATTAATTAATTTGGCTTATGACAATCAGCCACAATTAATTAATCTCTTATTTCTTGAGTAATACCACTCACTCCTTTTCACTTATGCCTGAATTAAATAATTCAACCTGCAGGGTTTAGCATAATGAACCTTGTGAGCTCCTCAGGGAATGTCACCATCCTGAAACGGATATGCTTACCTAAATGTCCGGACTAAGCAGGCCACACACAAATTACCAACACCCAAAATACGGGTATAAGAGTACATGTAAAACTTGCCACCATGGTAAATCAAAGTGTGGTCAATCTGTGTGTGCCCCTTATCCTTCAGTTAGGTTTAAGATCATAGGAAGTATGTTAGGGATCTGGCTCATTCATATGTCAATGAGAATGGCACATCCCACTGTTGATCCCATCAATACATAACCATGTACCGACACATCAAATAGCTAGGATAAGCCCACTTGTGAACCGATGTGCCGCAGCTTAGACCGACAGCCTATCCAGGGACTATCTCAGCTGTGATACTGTTTATATCTCGCTAGATCAAATGACTCATATGATCCTCTGTGATCTCCTACACACCATATGGTCATCCCTATAGGCGAGATAATAGGATATTATGGTTCGTTGTATGTTTGTTTCATCAGACAGCGAGCATTGTTGTAGCAACATATATGAAGACCAATGTACAAAACACTTAATCATATATGCTTTCAGTATACAATCCCAACAATCTCCCACTTATACTTAAAGCATAATACCATTGCTTTATCAAAGTATTAAGTGTGTCTATACTGTCAATCACTCCCACTACATTCACGTTACCTCTTGTCACGATTTCTCGTATGATGTGATATCACACATCCTATGTGTTTCACCACCTTGTGAGTCTTGGGTTCCCTTGAGTTTGTCATTGCACCAACATGATCACAATTCTATGTGATTTTATTAGGCAAACTCAGAACACACACCTCTAGAGGATAACACCGGAGTTATAATGCTTCTTGCGAAGCTAATAAAGCTGTCAAAAACTCAGCCTTCATGCCGGAATCCGCAATACACTTTTGTGTTAGATTCCTATAACTCCTCCTCCAAGGCCAACACATAGTTAGAGGTCGATTTCCTTTCCTTATGATCCTCCTGGATATCCGATGCCATTCAACTCACATGGCACATTTGTAAACCAATGTGCTTGTCTTGAGTTGAATTGATATCTGTTTAACATGCTTATAGCAGCACAAATATCTAACTTCGTTCATTTACAATATAGAAAGACAACAATCTTTCTTGCTATGAACGATTCATCACAGAATCAATTTAAGCGACTTGAGATACCTGAACATCCTTTTCTTGTGACAACACAAGACTTTAATTCAAAAGATGTTCCAAGATCTCATAAGTCTTACTTCTGAAACTGTTCGGATAACCATCATTTATGCCTGACAATATCTCCACACCGTTTCCAAAAGTGAATATAGTATCTGCATAATGTGCAAGGAAAACCACGCTTCCGCTGACACATAACTGGTACATGAAACTATCATTCTCGATAGACAATATCGAAATGTCTGTTACATGACCTTGAAGCTCCTTTAAGTTCATACTAGAACTACCTTGGCTTCCAGACATGATGCTTTTCATTGCACATAACTTATCTGGTTGTTGCATACATATGTCGTCACCTTTTATCAAGGTACCCGTTTATAAAAAATACGGATGACGTCATCCATCTTCCAGATGTTTATATTCATATGTATTGTTATGGTTAAAAGAATTCGAATGGGTTTAATAATTGCAACCAGTGAGAAAGTCTTGTTGTGAAAACACACCTTACTCACTAACCTAGACTCTCGAATACACTAGGTTACCATTCGAGCATTTCTTTCCTTGTATATCAATCAGTTACTTATAGCTGGTAAGCTATTTGGCAATCACTGATCCTGATACACAACCATAATCTTTACTGATTCATTTCTGAATCCATGACTTGACATCATTAAACTGCATCGTTTGTCTTAACAGCTTCGTTGCGCATTAAGGGATGAGTACGATGTTGTTCGTTAAGCTGGGAACAAGTCCAGCGACTGTTTCCATGAACTAGTACCATTAAGCCTGTTAAAGAAACCTCCCACTGCAACAATGCTCCTTTTACGTTGTCAGTTAATGGTGCATTAATTTGTGGTTTACCACCTTGCACAGGTGACCGTGCAATTGGTACCATACCTTCAAGGTATGCTCAATGTGCCACGGGGTATTTCCTGATGGATTTGAATTGTCTTCTCTAAAACGTTAGAGAACAATCTCACATTTGGATTCATGGTTTCATCCTATACAACTTGCTTGTATCTAGGATATACAAAACAAACATCTTTTTCTTTTACATGGGATGACCCACAAAGCAGTACTAGCTTAAACCTTTCTTCCAAACAATCAGTCTCCTATATCAGCTTAACAACCGAATTACCCATCATTGCCCTTTTGATATAGTCAAAATCTGCTAGGGTATTTGGAACTGATTTAGAAGACACTAGATTAAGCAAACACACAACTACTTTTGGCGCTTTTCCCCAAAACGAAAGTTTGGCAAAGCTGGCATAACTTATAAACTTTTAAAGAATCTTATTTCATTTTAAACTACACTATCCCAATTGAAAGATAATAGGTGTAGTTAACTGGGATGCAATCCCTTTGCTCTGCCAGATACTGTAAAAAACCCATCACTTAAGATACACCATCATGAATGAACCATAATGTTTTTTTTTACGGTCTTCTTTAACTTATTCTCTACTTTAGTCTTGAACGCTCTTGATAAAAGCAAGAGACTAAGACTGGTAGTGAACTAGATAAACATATCCAAATCTTAAATGATTACAGCATCAATGCCTGTTAAGGCAACTGCGGAAGTAGACTCAAACCAGCAAACCAGAGCAAACACGAAATAATCTATAGAGACACAATCGCCTATTAAAAGGCCTGGTTACCATCTTAAACCTCTAAGTAGTTGTCATAAGTACCATTCTTAGGAATACCTGGATTGGATCCATAATTCCATGAATTACTTAAAACTACTTAGACTGATGTAACCTATCTCTATAGCTATTCTTTAAATTAAACCTTAGAACACTGACAGTTTATGTAATCAAGTAATGAAGAGACAACCATCCATAATAGAAAACATTGTTATTCATTATGATAGAAAAACTCTATCGAATAACTGATAATCCAAGACGATAGATGAAAATTGTTTATCAAAACAAAAACAATATCTCTTCAAAATATCTTGAATAAAAATAGAGTTTTAACACAAACTTAAAGCAAATAACTCCAACAGCTTGAGAATGATCTCTAGCATCTTCCTTGGAGTTGGTAGTCCCGTCATCCTCAAACATTATCATCAGCTTGATTCTCTGCGTAGCGCAGCCAAAACATGATTAGTATTCACAGTAACCACTACTCACAAGGAGTAGAAAACTGATACTAAACATGTAAATGATGACGTACCTCGTCCATTGGTGTTAACCCCTGGACAATTTGCTTTCCAGTGTCCTAGCTTGCCACAACGGTAACACTTCCCTTTCCTTTAACTTTCCCAGCCTTTTTCTTTGGAGCATAAACTCCATTGTTCCCACCAGCAGTTTTCTTGTTCTTATTCCTAGCCGTTCTCTTAGGTTTTGCTCGCTTAGGAGCAGCAGACCGGCTACCGGAAGGAACCAAAACTGCTTTCTCGGGTTCCATCAGGGACTGTGCTGCCATCAAGTCACTGAGTAACTCATTAAGAGTATACTCCTTCTTGTTTATCACAACATTCAACCTGAAGTTTTCAAAAGACTTGGGAAGAGAGTTTAGTATGATATCGACTTGGGCTTCCGCGTCAATACCACCACCATGCAACGTCAGTTCATCCATGAGTTGAGTCATGGCAACCACGTGCTCTCTCACTGAACTGCCTTCAGACATTTTCTTACTCACAATCTCCCTCATGAGATTGAATCTGACAGTTCTGTCCGTCTCCCAATAAGTCGTTGTTAGATTATCCATAATCTCACAGGCCTTATCATAATGCTGATGCTGCAGCTACAGTACCTTACTCATAGTGGTCATCATGTAGCATTTCACTACATTATTAGACTTGATCCACTTATCGTAAGACTGCTGCCGCTCGACAGTAGCATCAGCAGCTGGGACTGGCGGACAAGGATCAGTAAGGACAAACTTGTGTTCTTCCGCAACAAGGATATAATCCAAATTACGTTTCCATTCAAGGAAACTCGGACCATTGAGAGGATTTTGAGCGAGGATATTAATGACATTATTCATAGACATATATGAAAACAAATAAGCGAATTAAAGTAAGCACATACTACGAACAATTGAAACAAATATACATAGAACCTTTAGATAAAACAATGCAATTTGCTTCCTCCAACTGCCCAAACTAATTTACCGCAAACTACTGAAGTAGACGTTTACGGCAAACGCTCGACCAGACCAAAATAGATCCTTTAATTTCTCTCCATGCCAGGTATCTGCCGGCAAAAGAAATTAATATTGGAGATACTAAGACCATGTTCGCCTATCTTGAGCAGGGATCTCATGCATGAGTTGTGCTCAGGCAACATCTAAGCCAAAATAACCACAATCCTAACTACGGATGTTAAAAGGCGATTTAGCATACGTACTCGACCCATACCGCATGCCCTTTACATCCTTTGTTATCTCATTTAGATTAATCTTAGAGACCAGTGCTACAATGCGATCATGGGTCGACCGTGGATGCACGAACTTCAAGCCGTCCCGTCGTCCTTCCACCCGGTAATCAAATTTCCAACGCCTTGGGGGATTCGCTCAATAAAAGGTGAGCAGCATACTGCCAGGGATTGCTACGCAGTGACACTTCGAACCATTGGGATGGTGATCACGCAGGAAAGTTTGAAAGAGGTGAGTCTAGAGGAAGATGAGTCGAAAACTACTTTCATAGGGGGAAACCTTTCGACTGAGCAAAGTGGTGCACTGCTTGCATTTTTGCGGAACCAAAGGAGGGCCTTTGCATTTAGCCATAATGAGATGCCAGGAATCGACCCATAGATAATATCCCACAAATTGAAGGTCGACCCACAGGTGAAACCAGTTCATCAAAGAAGGAGACGATTCGCAGCGGAAAAGAACAATGCGGTCGCATTTGAAGTGTCTAACTTATTGAAAGTGGGATTCATAAGAGAAGTCAAATATCCAGAGTGGCTAGTGAATGTAGTAGTGGTAAAAAAGAAAAACGGAAAGAATAGGGTATGTGTAGATTACACTGACCTTAATAAGGCCTATCCAAAAAACCCATTCCCTCTGCCACACATTGACAGGTTGGTCGACTCGACCGTGGGATATGTCGTAATGTCATTCATGGATGCATTCTCTGGGTATAACCGAATCCGAATATTTCCCCCAGATGAAGAGAAGACGACTTTCATGACGAGTCAAGGAATATACTGCTACCGCGTAATGCCCTTTGGTCTAAAGAATGCTGGATCGACCTATCAGCGGTTGATGAATCGGATGTTTGAGCCGTTGATCGGAAAATCCATGGAGGTGTATGTCGATGACATGATCGTGAAATCGTCGAACATGGATGAACACCTGCAACACTTGTCTAAGACATTCGACATTCTGAGAAGATTTAACATGAAATTGAATCCGTCGAAATGCCAATTTGGTGTAACCTCTGGGAAATTCTTAGGCTATGTGGTTAGCAGACAAGGGATCGAGGCGGACCCTGTACAAGTAAAAGTTATCCAAGAGTTAAAGCCACCGAACACGCTGAAGGAGCTTCAAAGAATGATCGGGAAATTAGCCGCATTGAGCCGATTTGTAGCACGATACTCAGATCGAACTACTCGATTCTTCGAACTCATGAAAAAGGCAAAACGGTATGAGTGGACGATAGAGTGCGATGAAGCCCTAACACAGATCAAGAGCTATCTAACCAGCACTCCCATAATGTCAAAATCGCTCGAAGGGGAGGTCTTACAACTCTACTTAGCAGTATCAGAAAGAGCACTTAGTGCGATGCTAATAAGAGAGCAAGAAGAGTCGCAATGCCCGGTGTATTATGTAAGTAGAACTCTGTTAGATGGGGAAACTCGTTATCCGGCATTGGAGAAATTGGTGCTCGCGCTTGTAATGGCAACAAGGAAACTCCGTCCATACTTTGAAGTGCATGAAGTGGTGGTGATATCAAATTTTCCCATACGAAGCATTCTATCAAAGCCCGAACTGTCAGGAAGGCTAATGAAGTGGGCAGTGGAGCTAAGGGGTTATGGGATACGATATGAACCGCGTCGAACTATAAAGTCTCAGATCCTTGCAGATCTTATTGCGGAATATACCCCAGATTTACACATGCAAGCCGAGATAGAATTTGCGCCAACCAAATCTATAACGGAGGAATTCTGGGTCCTACATGTTGATGGCTCAAGCAATGCAAGAGGAGCTGGAGCAGGGATCTCCATGAAGTCGTCGGGTCGAGCCGTATACCAAAGGGCGATAAAATTCAAATTTCGGGCCACCAATAATGAATCAGAGTATGAAGCACTAATAGCCGGGCTACAGTTAGCAGTGGAAATGAAAGTGAGGAGAATCAAGGTAAAATCAGACTCTAAGCTGATTGTAAACTAACTGTCGGGTTCATTTCAGGCAAGGGATTGCAGGATGTCCGCATACCATGAAGTCGGGAAAAAATTGGAATCCAACTTCGAAGCGGTGACGGTGGAACATATATCGAGGGAGCACAATATCGAAGCAGATGCAATGGCGAACCTCGCCGCATCGTTGGATGCCGGCTCATCCCGGTTAGTTCCACTAATGATTGCACTGTGGCTAGCAACTCGAGACTTTGTGAGAGATGATATCGAAAACACAGAGCAGGTGAATGTGGTAGTAAACTAGAAGTCATGGATGGATGAAATAAAGGCATACTTGCAAGGGACAAGTGAGGAGCAGGGAATTGAACTCGCGAAGACAACCAGAAGAGCCGCAAGATTCACCTTATTCGAGCATGAGTTGTACAAAAGGTCGTTCGAGAGACCGCTACTCAAATGTGTGAAGGAACAAGAAGTGTTGGACATACTGACTAAGATACATTAGGGGAGCTGCGGGAACTATACCGGCCCGAGAAGTTTGTTGCACAGGGTCATCTCGGCCGGATTTTATTGGCCAACCTTGAGAAATGATTCCAAAGATTTTGTAAGGAAGTGCGAAAGTTGCCAGAGGTTCGCAAACATGAGTCACATGAAAGCCGAGATGTTACACTCGAACATTGTTGTATGGCACTTTCATAGATGGGGTATTGACATCGTGGGAAAGATGCCCAAAGCAAGAGGAGGAAAACAGTATATTGTGATTGCGACTGATGCATTCACAAAGTGGGTTGAAGCAGAACCACTCTCAAGCATTCGGGATACACAAATGATAAAGTTTGTGTGGCAACACATAGTTTGTCGATTTGGACTACCCCGTGAGATCATAACAGACAATGGAAGGCAATTTTCGAGTAAGAAGTTCTGAGACTACTGCGAGGGGCTAGGAGTAAAGCTGTTATTTTCTACACCGAGATACCCAGAGGCGAATGGGTTGGCCGAGTCAACAAACAAAACAATTTTAAACACCTTGAAGAGGAAGTTGGGAGCCTCGGAATCAGCATGGATCGATGAACTACCAGGAGTGTTGTGGTCGTATCGAACAACTCCGAGAACCAGCACATGAGAAACCCCATTCGCACTAGCATATGGGTCAGATGCAGTAGCACCAATAGAGGTGATGAAGCAAAGTCCGCGAGTGGAATGGTTCGATGAGAAGTTGAATCAGGAGAATGCTTTTGAGTCACTCGAGATGCTGGACGAAAAGAGAGATGAAGCATTTGAAAAACTGAAAAGGAGGCGGAGGACGGTCGATTGCCATTACAATAAAAGAGTCCGATTGAGATCTTTGACCGTGGGAGATTGCGTACTCAGGCGAGTGTTTCAAAACACAAGGGAGATAAACTCTGGAAAACTAGGGCCAAGCTGGGAGGGACCATACATCGTGTCTGAAGTCATCAAAAATGGAGCGTACCGCATTAAGACACCGGAAGGCAAAAAATATTCCAAATGCTTGGAATATCAAATACCTGAGGAAGTTCTATTTTTGATGAAGTTTTTAATTAAATAAATGAATAAGTAATGTAATGCTCGAGTGTTTAGATTCATCACAAAAACAGTGTATTCGATAACAATAAAGAGAAGTCATTACATTACAAAAACACAAACGATAGTACGAATTCAGTCTTAATGCTGACAAAAAAAACAAATCCAGAAGCCAAAACATTAAGTTGGCAGGGTGCGAGGAGAAGTGCCGGCTTCCTTGTTTCGAGACCCTTCTTGATTCTTCGAGTGGACCTCCTCATCAATAGAGTCAGTCGACCCAGATTCCTCACCCTCAGAATTGGCAGGCAAAAAACTTAGATCCAAATCTGGGTATTTGGCACGAATAGATCCCTTGATGTCAGCAGCAGCAAGCCTAGCCATGTCTTCGAACACTGGTCGACCAATTGGAGTATTCATCAACTCATACAAATTAAAACCCTCACCGGCCATCTTCGCCCTCTCAAATTTGCTTCGAAGAGCTTGAAGATCCTGCTCTCGATCAGCAAGTTGAGCAGCTTGAGCATCCTGAAACTGCTTCTCGGAATTCAACTCATCCATAGCAGATAGCTTTTCAGACTTAAGCTGCTCGACGGTCTGCTGAACAGAAAGTAACTCCTCCCTCACAAGAGCTAGCGCTTCAACAGCCTCACCATTCTCCCTCTCGACAACACCCAAAGAAGTAGCAAGGGCGACTCGATCACGCTTCTCTTCGGCCAAAGTTTGAACAGCACCAAAAAAACACACCTCGGAGCATCTCGATATTCTAAAAAAACAAAAGCATGATGATAGGAAATCACCTGGAATATCAGGCTAAAGAACAAGAGAGAGAGAATAATACCTTGAGCGAAGCATGGGAAAAATCCATGAACTTCTTAATCGCCACGATCGAAGTATACCAAGGAGGACCAGCCAAAACAACACGAAGAAAAGTAACAAAATCACTCTTACCAGCTGCAACAAGTCGACGGTCTCTCGTCATCTGATCGATTCTCTCGACGTCGACTTGGGGGGGAGAGGCTGTGCGAGAAGAATCTACCACCACGAGTTCAGTTTGAGTGGGGTCACTCGCGCCCTGCTTGGTAAGATCGTGGATCTCGTGCTCCTCGACGGATGGCCCCTTTTACGAATCCATTCTCTTCTTTCTCCTCTCGAGAACTTCATTGTCTGAGTCAACTGCCTCAGATTGGTTCTTCGAGCCAGCCTCAGAATCCATTTTCTTCGAACCACTGGCACCACCAGCATCCCTTCTCTTTCTCTTGTGCCTCATACCGGCGCGCCTTTGCGACAGACGAATGAGCTCTTCGGGAGTAAGCTTTGTCATGTCTCTAACTCCGTCAATGTCAGACCAACGGGAACCGGTAAGTCGGTCAATGTCCTGAATTGAATGCTCGTACACCTTTGCAATGCGACAACGTTCCTCCTCGGTAAGTGCCGGGCGAGGTGGTCCTGCAAAAAGAAAGTCAGTGAGACATACAAATTTTTGAAAAAGAAAGAAAGACTTACGAGAAGCAGTTCGAATCACTCCAGAAAAGGTGGATTGCTCGGTTGGTATTCGCACATAGAAGAACTCCTCGACCCAGCCGGCACTATTGGTCGAACATCCCTTGATCAGTAGCTTGCTTTTGTTGCTAGAATGCTTTGAGAAGAAATAGTAATTCTCCCCGTTTTGAGAGTGCAAGTTGTACAATTCCGCAAACTCGCGGGCGGTAGGGGATCCGAACCCGATATCGTAAAATATGAGTAGGGTCCCCATCATATGTCTCCAAGCCATCGGAGCCAATTGGATGGGTGCAATGTCGAAATATTCAAGGACGAAAACAAAAAGGGATGAAGTGGAAGCCTAATCCCATACTTAAAAACACGTGTAGTGAATGCAAAATACCCAGATGGAGAACGGTAAGGACGATGATCAGGCTCGGGCAACACGGGGCAGAGACGAAAAGAGAGATAAAACTTGTAAAAATAACTCCTAAGGAAGTCAAAATCCAAAGAAGACTATGCGCTAACCAAAGAACCTTTCAACTTCTCCCCGTAATCCGGCGGATACACGTCAAAATTCAACTCTTCCCAAAAGAGAGATGGGGAAAACGATTGGTTATCGGAGGAAGATGAAGGTTGATCGGAAAAATCAAGGGATGCACTCCCAGCACCATCCATTTCGGACATATCTCGAAACTAAAAAAAAGGGAAGAAACACCAGGCAGAGTAAGAGACTTACCGGAACAAACAAACGCGAATGGCCGGGGAAGTCAAATCGATCCACGCAGGGAGAACTAGATGCAAGCAAAGAAGAAAATTAGAAAATAAAGCATGGAGAGAGCTTGAAGGTGAAGGATATGGAGAGGCGCAACCCCCTTTATAAGGGTTAACAAGTTTTAAATTTGAAATTCAAAATCCCGGGATCTGCGCCCTCACCCTGAAACTGACGATCTTGTGTTGCCACGTGTCAAGAACTAAAGGCCTCTGATGCGATATCGATGAAAACCCCAAACACCTGGAACATTGAGTTCGAACCGTTCCAAGGCGATCTCTAGATTGAGCTCGAACCGCTCCAAGGCGATCCCTTGATTGAGCTCGAACCGCTCCAAGGCGATCCCTTGATTGAGCTCGAACTGCTCTAAGGAGATCCCTTGATTGAGCTCGAACCGCTCCAAGGCGATCCCTAGATTGA
>JAPKLW010001359.1:58735-93252 GCA_026898455.1 Plectranthus barbatus | reverse complement strand
GTCAGTTGAGAAACTAGGGTTTCATAACAGACAGAGAGAGAGGGGCGACGGCTGGATCTACGAGGGAGAAGATTGATCGACTTCTCCGGAGCTCGGATCTAACTTGGTAGAATAATCCTCACCAGATTTCCAAGGAGCAAGGGACACAGATCAGAAGATCAGATCTGTAGGAACAAGAAGAAAGATTCGAAGGTTGTTCCATATTCCGCTTCAGATCTGAATAGGCTTTCACCGTTATCATTCTCCGATCTGCCCTGTGGATCAAACGGTGAAACAAGGTATAATCTCTAATCCATCCTATGCAATTTAATTTGTAGGAGCATGCATAGGTTTTCGCATGGTTCATTTAATTCTATTTATTCCTGGTATCCTAAGAACGATCCTTGGCAAGTGTTTAATTAATGGCAATTAATATTGCCCGTCGTAGACTCAAACCCTACAGATGTTATCCAGAAGAGATACAGACCTAAGTTCTAGGAGACTGATTTCAGCATTGGCGTCAATGCCAATAACTTTGAGCTGAAGACTGGTTTGGTGCAGATGGTGCAACAGAGTCAATATGGGGGCCGAGCTACTGAGGACCCCTATGCTCATCTTGACAAATTTATCATGCTCTGCAACACTGTGAAGATCAATGGAGTCAACAAAAGTGCCATGCGGATGAGGCTTTTTGCCTTTTCTCTACGAGACAAGGCCCAATCATGATTTTCTGCTCTGGATAAAACCAATATCAGCACTTTGAAGGAATTGAGGAACGCATTCTTGAGGAATTTCTTTCCCCCAAGTGTCATCAGGCAAAGGAAGAAGGATATCAACATGTTTTCTCAGAGACATAATGAGAACTTTTATGAGGCTTGGGAGAGATACAAAGAGTTGCTGAGAGTATGTCCTGGCCACGAGTTATCTTTGGCAGATCAAGCTGAGACTTTCTACGAAGGATTGAATGAAAGAACTGTCGAACTGGTGGATTCTACATTGGGGGACTCTGTGATGACAAAGGGTCCCAAAAGAGCCATGACCTTCTTTCAGAAGATGGCAACTAACAGTCAAAGATGGTCTAGCAGCCGCAAGGAACCAGTTAAAGCTATGGAGAAGGTCGCAAAACCTGAGGTGAACCTGAGGACAAATAATCCAAACAATTATTTGTGTGATAATGTCGAAATAATTAGATTAATTGAAATATTAATATATGATTAGGTTTGAAAAAAATATAAATAAAGAAGAGAAAGGGTGCCGATCGGTTCACAGGGGTCCCGACCGGTCGGCACCGGCGACGATCGGTCTGAACTGCTGGTCCCGACATGTTTTATTTTTTTATTCAATTGATGCCGACCGGTTCAGCTCAATGCCGACCGGTCGGCATGCGGTGATGACCGGTCTGAACCAGTCATCACCAAAAACCTTTTTTTGTTTGGAAGATGATACCGACCGGTCTGCATGCGGTGGTGATCGGTCTAAACCGATCGGCATCCCACCCTATTAATATATATTTTTTTAAATTAGATTTTTTTTGTTTTATTGTATGAATGCCTTTTTCAACAATAAATTATGGCAATTTTTTTTATATTTCATTTGATAAAGTTGTATTTGCTTGACTTGCTACCATCAATGACTAGTGTTAGCAGGAATGCTGCAAGGCAATTCAACAATTTTTTTGACTAAATGATTGAACACTGAATTCACTTGTTGAAAAATACAGTGAAATTCAAATTACTCGTACGTTGAATTGACGTTACATCACTGCACTAATCAATTCAATCAATTTATTTTTGTAGACTTTTGAAATCATTCATTGAATATATACGTAACTATTTACTTTATATACTTCTATTCATTTCCAAAATTGCATTCACCGCAAAAACAAAAAAATTCCTCTCATCATTTGTCCATTCACTCTTTCTCTCTCCCTTTCAACCCGTTTTCAACCATTTCAAATGGAGAATTGGTGCAACCTATTTTTTCACTATAATGAGCATTTCAATCAACTGTGGCACTATATTGGCGGGCAAGAACGAGCACTATATTGGCGGGCAAGAATGATTGATTTACCTATCAACGGCTAATATATCAATAGCTGCATTGAGAAGCAGCATTCAGACGATTCTTGATGCAGAAGATATTGGAGGTGAGTACAATATCTATTTTACATCTTAAACTCTAAGCGGAAGAAATGGAGCATCATTGCTGACAGAGAATGCGGAGATGCAACGACTTCTCAGTTTTTACTCGGAGCCTGATATTTATATTATTATGAATCCTACAATCAACACTGATGTTGGGACTTCTCAGCGGGAGTCATCCCCCTACATCCCGTTCATATCCTCAATCAGTTCTCCATCATATGCTCGTTACAGTCATATTGCAGAAGGACTTCAAAGATTTGCATCTTCTATGCATTTTGATATGGGTTCTGAAGGTATAAGTTGGGGTTCACGTATTCCTGAATTGAATGATGAACTCCATGAAGATCATAACGAAGATTAGGAGGCTGACTTCAATCCTGAATACCACACAAGAACTGATGGTGCTGTAGTGGAAGAGGAAACAGACGACGAGGCCGATCTAGATTCAGTTTCATCCGGATTTGATTCTGATAATGAAGGTGAAAATTTCTTGATGGGTTGGCTAGTACCAATTATGCTAGTGGATACAATCTAGATTCAGTTTCATCCTAGTACCAATACAAAGTGACAAAAATAATTGGCTAGTACCAATTATGCTAGTGGATACAATCAAGGCACTTGATCAGTAATTGAGTTTGGGTGTCATGTTCTGGAAGAAAGATGATTTGCTAATTGTTGTTGGTTTGTGGCATATAGAGCATCGTCAAAAGTTTAAAGTGAAGAAGTCTGATAGCATCCGTGTCGATTACATTTGCAAACGAAATGAGAATTATACGTTTCATATACGTGCGAAGTGCAGGGATGGTTGCTGGATTATCCGTCACTTTCAACCAAATCATGATTGTATGTTAAATCTTGCGGACATTGGATCCAGAAAAGTTCGTTCAAAAGTAGTGGCTGCGTAGTTGCTTGAAGGATGCGTCGCCAGGGTCAAATCATCAAACCAAAAGCAATAATGGTCGAAATATAACGAACTTTTGGGATTCGGGCGAGTTATGTTGTTGCACTGCGATCCAGAAATGCAGCCATTTCCCTGATGTATGGCAGCATAGCGGATTCTTATAAGGTCTTGCCTAGATATCTTGAGGTGCTTCGGGAGTACAATCCAGGCACGGTGATAGATCTGGATATCGCACCAGATGGAACATTCCGACATTGTTTTGTTGCACTCGGTGTGCCAGGTTAGCTTTCAACAACAAATTGTTAAGACAAGTCATTGTCATTGATGCCACACATTTGAAGGGCAGAAGTAAAGGCATCTTATTGGTTGTTGTTACGAAAGATGACAATGAAAATATGTTTCCACTTGCTATTGGAGTTGGGCCAATCGAAAACGATGAGACTTGGACCTGGTTTCTCTCAAAATTGAGGATGTGCTTTGCAGTCATAGAATAATTGTGAATTGTTTTAGATCAGCACATTAGCATCGAAAATGCAGTGAACGTAGTATATCCGAGTACGGCACATGGTCTTTGTTTTTATCAATCTGCAAAATAAATTGACAACCTATGGTCAGACCATTGTGAAGCTGTATCATCGTGCTGCTTATTCTTATCGATTGTCGAGCTACAGGCAGAGAGTGGATCAAATTCAACAATTAGAACCCGTTGCATACGATAAGCTCATTTCAGTGGGTCTTGAAAGGTGGTGCAGGTCGAAAAGCCCAGTCCATCATTACAGTTTCTTGACTTCGAATGCAGCTAAAGTTTTCAATGTAAGGTTGTTGGAGGCTCGTAGATTGCTCATACGTTCGATTATTGATACATATCGAGGTATACTGGAACAATGGTTTGATCAGAGGCGGGCAAAGGCGAATGGAAGAGTTGATGAGTTAACAAAAGAGGCAGTGAAAAAGATAGAACCGCTGGTTGAGATAGCTCATACACATTAAGTGGTGTCAATCTCCAACAATGAATTTAAGATTAATGATGGAGAAAGAACTTGGAAGGTCGATTGACGGCATGTACTTGTGAATATCGTGAGTTTCAACTGGACCTGATGCCATGCTCACATGCTAGTGTTGCGATTCGGTATGAAATTCTACTACCATATATTCTGCTTAAATACTGCAACAAGTCATTTTTCTTTTAAATTTTCGCAGTTACAAAGGGGAGAACTTGTACGAATATATTCATAGTTACTACAAGACGAGTACCTGGCGCGAGATTTATGGTCCAGAAATAGGCGACGTCCCTCTGGAACAGAACAGTCGTAAACACTTCTAGCAGACAACGCGCCCGTAAAAAATGCAGCATTTGTAAATTGGAATCGCATACGAAGCGTAGTTGTCCTGATAGAGCCACAAACAATTAAATGTTGTAAAAGTGGTTGTTTGTGTTTGTTTATCTTGGTTTAAATATTATAATATGTGTATTTTGTACTAAAGTGTATTATAATGTGTTTGCTACATTTGTAAATGTAGCAAACACCATACAAACAACAATTCTAAAACACAAACAACACAAAATATTAAAGTCTAAAAATGATCAAATACAAATAACAACACAAAATAATAAAGTCTAACAATGATCAAATACAAATAACAACACAAAATGTTAAAGTCCAACATTTCTCAAATACAAAGAAATCAAATATAGGAGTAATCAAATAGTCTAAAAGCAATTAATCTTCTAAATAATGCAGTGCTATCAGGACGCTTCATCCACTGTGGACTCGGGTACCCGAACATCATCATCTCTAATGATGTGCATGCATAAGTCCAATATTGCGCCCCATACTGGCCCTTGAAATACATCAACCTAGTAAAAGACATATCTCTTGTGGTCACATTCCCCAAATTCAGTGTATTTTTCTGTCAATACTCGCCTACCCTGAAATAATGCCTCATATTATCTGTCATCTTTCTCAATTCTGTAAAAACATCTTGCAGAACCCTTGGTCAGGTAACATCATCATAGGGATCAATCATGGCGGCAGTCCAAGTAGGGATGTTCATATGCACGTTAAACCAAACGCCCTTAACATAACAAGGTATAATGAACTACAAAGCAAAAGTAATTACTTTATTAATTCATGCATAAAGACAATTGCCAAATAGGTAATAGAAAACTAACCGTATCAACCCCGAACCAATCTTTAGTTGTAATGCAATCAGTACCATGGACGAATGCAATAGAGCGTTGATTCCTGAGGCCTCGGGCCCTATCTAATTCTCTGATAATCTCTTCTCATTAAATCCTACAAACATTAAACACAAAGAATGTCAATATAAACAATGTTCGAAATTAGATAATTAGAATTACATAAATACTTACAAAGAATTGAGGCCGAAGAATTTGAATCCTGTGCTCAATCTGGTAGTAACTCCTCTACAGTGACTCGACGTAGCAATCAACAACCTCCATAGATAACGGCTCATTGATATTGTCTTTAAAAGTGAAAAAAGCTTGTGGCCACTCTGTATTATCGTTAAAAGATCTCCTGATAATTCCTTTGCCCATACATTTATACGCACCGTAGTTATCCTCTAACGTGTAACTGATTCCCATCGGTCGTCCATCATCGCCCTAAATATGAAAAGAACATTAAACAGCATATGCTTAAATTATAGAAATGTTAATACGTTACATCAAATACATGCAGTACAATATCATGTGCAAGCTTATAGGTGACATGACTTGAAGAAGGATGATCCATGTCAAGTGTGTGCTGGCGAGACTGGCGGTCTATACTACATCTCCTCTCAGTAGACCGACAATCGGTACTCCATCTCCTCTAAGTAGACCAAAGAGATACACTGGGACCGAGCCACGAATAAGTGTGTCTCGTCGGTCTACTCAGAGGAGACGGAGTACCGATCGTCGATCTACTGAGAGGAGACGCAGTATAGACCGCCAGTCTCTCCAGTACACACCTGACATGGATCATCCTTCTTCAAGCCAGATCACCCATATGCTTGCACGCGATATTGTACTGCAGGTATTTGATATAATGTATTAACATTTATTTAATTTAAGCATATGTTGTTTAATGTTCTTTTCATATTTAGGGCGATGATGGACAGCCGATGGGAATCAGTTACACGTTAGAGGATAACTAGGATGCGTATAGACGTATGGGTGAAGGAATTATCAGGAGATCTTAACGATAATACAGAGTGGCCACAAGCTTTTTGCACTTTTATAGAGAATATCAATGAGTCGTTATCTATGGAGGTTGTTGATTGCTACGTCCAGTCTCTGCAAAAGAGTTACTACCAGATTGAGCACATGATTCGGATTCTTCGACCTCAATTCTTTGTAAGTAGTTATGTAATTCTAATTATCTAATTTCAAACATTGTTTATATTGACATTCTTCGTGTTTAATGTTTGTAGGATTCAATGAGAAGAGATTATCGGAGAAATAGACAGGGCCCGAGGCTTCAGGAATCAGCTGCTCTATTACAATTCATCCAGTACCTTGCATTACAGCTAAAGATTAGTTCGGGGCTGATACAGTTAGTTTTCTATTATCTATTTGGCTATTATTTTTATGTGTCAATTATTAATGTATTTACTTTTGCTATGTAGTTCATTATACCTTGTTATGTTCGGGGCATTTTGTATACCCTGCATATGAACATCCCTACTTGGACCGCCGCCATGATTGATCCCTATGATGATGCTACCCGACCAAGGGTTCTGGAAGATTTTTTTACAGAATTGAGAAAGATGACAGATAATATGAGGCATTATTTCAGGGCAGGCGAGTATTGGCAGAAAAAACACATTGAATTTGGAGAACGTGACCACAAGAGATATGACTTTTACTAGGTTGATGTATTTCAAGGGCCAGTATGGGGCTTAGCATTCGACTTATGCCTGCGCAGCATTAGAGATGATGATGTTCGGGTACCTGAGTCCACAGTGGATGGAGCGTCCTGATGGCACTGCATTATTTAGAAGATTAATTGCTCTTAGACTATTTGATTACTCCTATATTTGATTTCTTTGTATTTGAGAAATGTTGGACTTTAATATTTTGTGTTGTTATTTGTATTTGATCATTGTTGGACTTTATTATTTTGTGTTGTTATTTGTATTTGATCATTGTTAGACTTTAATATTTTGTGTTGTTATTTGTATTTTAGAATTGTTGTTTGTATGGTGTTTCCTACATTTTAGTATAAAATACACATATTATAATATTTAAACCAAGATAAACAAACACAAACAACCAATTTTACAACATTTAATTGTTTGTGGCTCTATCAGGACAACTAAGCTTCGTATGCGATTTTGATTTACAAATGTTGCATTTTTTACTGGCGCCTTGTCTGTTAGAAGTTGTTTACGACTGTTATGCTCCAGAGGGATGTCGACTAATTCTAGGACGGTCAGCTTGACATGTAATAATAGGAGGTTTCACAACGAGTGATGCTTCATCTGAAACATCCCACTCATCCTCCGGAGGAAGAGAATTCACAGTGCTACCATAAGTCTCGTGCCAGGTACTCGTCTTGTAGTAACTATGAATATATTCGTACTAGTTCTCCCCTTTGTAAATGCAAAAATTTAAAAGAAAATGACTTGTTGCAGTATTTAAGTAGAATATATGGTAGTAGAATTTCATACCGAATCGCAGCAATTGCATGTGAGCATGGCATCAGGTCCAGTTGAAACTCACGACATTCACAAGTACATGCCGTCAAATCGACTTTCCAAGTTCTTTCTCCATCATTAATTTTAAATTCATTGTCGGAGATTGACAACACTTGATGTGTATGAGCTATCTCAACCAGCGGTGCTATCTTTTGAATTGCATTTTCTGTTTACTAATCAACTCTTCCATTCGCCTTTGCCCGCCACTGTCAAACCATTGCTCCAGTATACCTTGATATGTATCAATAATTGAACATATGGGCAATCTATGAGCCTCCAGTAACCTTGCGTTGAAAACTTCGGCTGCATTCGAAGTCAATAAACTGTAACGACGGACTGGGCACTTCGACCCGCACCACATTTCAGGACCTACTGAAATGAGCTTATCGTATGCAACGAGTTTTGATTGTCGAATTTGATCCATTGTCTACCAGTAGCTTGACGATTAATCGATAAGAATAAGCAGCACGATGGTACAACTTCACAATGGTCTAACCATGGGTTGTCAATTTATTTTGCACATGATAAAAATAGACATCGTGTGTCGTAACCGGATATACTGCTTTCACTGCATTTCCGATGCTAATGTGCTGATATGAAATAATTAACAATTGTTCGCTGACTGCAAAGCATATCCTCAATCTAGAGAGAAACCAGGTCCAAGTCTCATCGTTCTTTATTGGTCCCACACCAATAGCAAGTGGAAAGACATTTTCATTGCCATCTTTCGTAATAGAAACCAATAAATTGCCTTTGATTTTGCCCTTCAAATGTGTAGCATCAATGACAATGACTTGTCTTAACAAATTGTTGTTGAAAGCTAACCTAGACACACCGAGTGCAACAAAACAATGTCGGAATGTTCCATCTGGTGCGATATACAGATCTGTCACCGTGCCTGGATTGTACTCCCGAAGCACCTCAAGATATCTAGGCAAGACCTTATAAGAATTCGCTATGCTGCCATACATCAGGGAAATGGCTGCGTTTTTGGATTGCAGTGCAACAACATAACTCGCCCGAATCTCAAATTTTCGTTGAAGTTCGGCCATTATTGCTTTTGGTTTGATGATTTGACCCTGGCGATGCATCCTTTGAGCAAACTACGCAGCCATTACTTTTGAACGAACTTTTCTGGATCCAATGTCCGCAAGATTCAACATACAATTATGATTTGGTTGAAAGTGACGGATAATCCAGCAACCATCCCTGCACCTCGCACGTATTTGAAACGTACAATTCTCATTTCGTTTGCAAATGTAATCGACACGGATGCTATCAGACTTCTTCACTTTAAACTCTTGACGATGCTCCATATGCTACAAACCAACAACAATTAGCAAATCATCTTTCTTCCAGAACATGACACCCAAACTCAATTCCTGATCAAGTATGGTTGCCACATCTCTCACAACAGGTGCCTCGATCGTATCCACTGGCATAATTGGTACTAGCAAATTATTCATATCACCTTGTATTGGAAAACCTTCTGGTAGGGAGTTAGTGGGCATAAGATTTGAAATAAAAGCAGTCATGCCTCCCGCTGATCTGATCCATGCAGAAAATTCTGCAACTGTGCAACCTATCAAGAAATTTTCACCTTCATTATCAGAATCAAATCTGGATGAAACTGAATCTAGATCGGCCTCGTCATCTGTTTCCTCTTCCACCCCACCACCATCAGTTCGTGTGTGGTATTCAGGATTGAAATCAGCCTCCTCATCTTCGTTATGATCTTTATTGAGTTCATCATTCAAATCAGGAATACGTGAACCCCGACTTCCACCTTCAGAACTAATATCAAAATGCATAGAAGATGCAAATCTTTGAAGTTTTTCTGCAATTGGACTGTAACGAGCATATGGTGGAGGACTGACTGAGGATACGAACGGGATGTAGGGGGATGGCTCCCGCTAAGAAGTCTCAACACCAGTGTTGATTGTAGGATTCATAATAATATAAATATCAGGCTCCGAGTAAAAACTGAGAAGTCGTTGCAGCTCTGCATTCTCTGTCAGCAATGATGCTCCATTTCTTCCGCTTTGAGTTTGAGATGTAAAATAGATATTGTACTCACCTCCAATATCTTCTGCATCAAGAATCATCTGAATGTTGCTTCTCAATGAAACTACTGATATATTAGTCGTTGATAGGTAAATCAATCGTTCTTGCCCGCCAATATAATGCAAAAATCGGTTGCACCAATTCTCCATTTGAAATAGTTAAAAATGAGTTGAAAGGGAGAGAGAAAGAGTGAATGGCAAAATGATGAGAGAAATTTTTTTGTTTCTGCAGTGAATGCAATTTTGGAAATGAATAGAAGTATATAAAGTAAATAGTTACGTATATATTCAATGAATGATTTCAAAGTCTACAAAAATAAATTGATTAAATTGATTAGTGCAGTGTAGTGCAGTGAAGTAACATCAATTCAACGTACGTGTAATTTGAATTTCATTGTATTTTTCAACAAGTGAATTCAGTGTTCATGAGCATTTCACTGTATTTTTCAACAAGTGAATTCTGTGTTCATTCATTTAGTCAAAAAAAAATGTTGAATTGCCTTGCAGCATGCCTGCTACACTATTCATTGATGGTAACAAGTCAAGCAAACACAACTTTATGAAATGAAATATACAAAAAAATTGTCACAATTTATTGTTGAAAAAGACATTCATACAATAAAACTAAAAAATCCAATTCAAAAAAAATATATTAATAGGGAGGGATGTCGACCGGTTCAGATCGATCATCACCGCATGCAGACCGGTCGACATCATTTTCCAAAAAAAAGTTTTTTGTGATGACCAGTTCAGACCGTTCATCACCGCTTGCCGACCGGTCGGCATTGAGCTGAACTGGTAGGCATCAATTTAATAAAAAAAATTAAAATAAGTCGGGACCATCGGTTCAGACCGGTCGTCACCGGTGCCGACCGATCTAGACCCCTATGAACCGGTCGGCACCCTTTCTCTTTTTTATTTATATTTTTTTCAAACCTAATCAAATATTAATACTTCAATTAATCTTATTATTTCGACATCATCACACAAATAATTGTTTTGATTAGATTGTTAATCACAAAAACATGTCAGAAAAGATAGTTTGGGGCATTTCTTGAAGATGTTTACAAAAGAGGGCATTTTCATTACATATTTTATAAAAAATGGGATTTTCAAATATTAACAAATTAATAAATACATCATTTTTCTCTAGACGACCAACTCTTCCTCCCACGGCTGCGGTTTCACGGGATTCGCCATGATAGAAGCTTTGCAAGATTAGGGATGTCAATCGGGCTAACCCGTCGAGTTTCGGGTCAATCCTATCGGGATGCGGGTTAATCAGTCCAGGTTTAATCAGGCTGAAATTTTTTCGGGCTAAAAATCTTGACCCTAACCCTAACCAATCGGTCTTTGGACTAGTCAGTCTGACCAATTAGTTTCTTAATTATTTTTTATTTTTGATATCTTTTCATTCATTTAATATTTTAAATAATATAAAATAAATAAAATAATACTTCTCTCTTATAAAAAATCATAACACATCACAAATTTTTAGATAATGATAAATTTAACTATTAAAAATCCGTTATCTTTTATTTTAGCAATATTTTTAAGTTAAAAAATAAATAAACTTAACTATGTATTGAATAATATTTGAAATAAATATAATTATATAACTTAAAACTTAATTAATAAATATGATCTTTAATATTATAAGTAGATTTTAGTACTCTAATTATGATAAATATATTAATAAAAAAATAATTGGATTACTCGGACCAAACCGTTGGGTTTCGGGCTCAACCCTATCGGGCCTCGGGTTATTCGGTCCCGGACTATTCGGGCTAAATTTTTTTCGGGCCAAAATATTTCGACCCTAATCCGCATTTTGGCTCGGGTTAATCAGGCCAACTCGCGTATTTCAGGCTAAATTGACATCCCCATGCAAGATGCAAGGCCAGCCCAAATCACCAACAATGGCCTCCTAGTTCTCGCCCAGCACCACATTAATTTACCCTAGACCAAATCGATCTTACCAACTTGATGATTCCATCTCACTACTCTAGGTTGATAATCCTAACCTAACTGTGAATTACACTAACTAATAATCTTTGCAGCCCACCAAGTGCTCGACATAAATCCTTTGTCGCCCACCAGGTATATATTTTCTTTTTGAAGCCTATCATTTGCTCTTTCATGAACTGCAATTTTCTTTCTTCAACGATTCGTAATCGTAGCTTGCTTTTCTCCTTGCACCGTAAATGCTTGCATTCATATTTCCGTGAGTCGATTAGTAGGCCGGGGGTGCGGAGCATGGTACAGGATATTTTAGACTATTTGTACTTCATAGAGTTTTAACATAAAAATACTTGATGTATTCATGTATTTGTGTGTGGCTGATAATAAAAGTTTGAAAGCTCCTCCACCATGGACATCGGCAAATTACCGAACTACGTAAATTTTGTGTTCTTGTGTTCTTTATTTTCTAGTTTACAATTCGTATGTCAATATTATCGTATTATCATCGTTCACAACTTATAGTTCAAATAAGAATATACACAAAGTAAATTTCTATTGATTATTTAATCAATATTATTAATCTGGACCATAAAAGCACACACTTTTATCCATATTCAAACAGACAGAACCAGATGTATATATGCCAGGATTGCAAAACTTAATGGACCCTCCATAAAATTAACTTTAACACTCAGACAGTAATTTCTTAGAAACAATTATGTACATTTTTATGTTGAGTAGTTTAGTCCCATTTTTACAACAAGAGCATATGGTGTAATAAATATAATCCACCCACCAAAAAGAAAGAAAGAAGAAGAAATGGTTATGGTGCATGCATAAATAAGAGGGAAGTGATGGGGCCAATTCATACTCAGAGCTCATTTTCATAGCTGTGCATTGCAGATATCTACTATTCAGATATGGTCACACACTGTCTCCCTCTGCTGCACCTATATATACATACATAATATATATATATACATATATGCTTCCTTCAACATTATTAATTTATTATTAAATATTACGATATGTCAGGTACTAGAAATTTAACCTGTGTTATAAGTCGCTGAATATTTACTCTAGTGGGCCCATCTGTTACTGACAACCTATCTGTGAAATTACTTTTCATAATAAATGACCTTTGCTACATATTACTTTCATAAACTACTTAAAGACATATACCTATAGTTTTATTAATTATATTTTTTAACCTAAGTTAATTAATTTAGTTACATTAAAAATATAAAACAAACCCCAATATATATTTCAAAACTATTAGCAGTATGAAATGACAATTTTATGCAAGCAAGAAATTCAAGAAATGTCACCTCAAGAAACAAGGTAGAGCTAAAAAAAGGATGCAACAATTTTCAAAATGAAATCTCATGTTTTTTTTCCACCTACTTAGTGGCTTCGACTTCGACAAATGGCATATATATTTGCATTAGTTTTATCAGATCACATCCCACAGTATTCTGATGTAATAATTTATATATATTATAGTAGTATATTATTTGAAGAAAGTGGAGTAGAGAAAATAGTTGAAGAAGCGAAGCTTTGTGAAACCATTGGATATAAATATAAATATAATGATTATAAGCATGATGGGGGGGGGGGTGTTTACAAGAAAAACAAGGGTAATTACGTCAGAAAACAGATTGAGCCGTCCCGCCAATATCACGCCGCCGTCGCCGCCGTCAGAAGAGGGACAAAGAATGGATCCCCGGTGGGAAAGATTGAGTCTTGAAAACAGCCATAGGCGCCACCGCCGTTTCCCCGGCAGCCCGCTTGGGGCGCCGTGGAAGAAGGGCCAGCTCCGGCAGCCGCGGAGGGAGTTTTTTAGGCAGGCATGGTTTGGAAAAAGGTGCAATCTACATTGTGGAGAGGGGATTTGGAATTTGGAATGTGAGAACAAAAATATAATGTGTTTGTATGCGTTCCGACCTTTTTTATATAAAATGGTGGTGGGGAAGTGTACATGTTGGAAATGGGGGCATTATTGTCCTACACATTTAGTGAGAAATGTGTTTGTGCTTGTGCTTGTGTCTCATCGTAAATAAATGCGCATGAATCAAGGGTTCTCATCTACATGCGAAAGAGCATGAAAGATATTGAGTAGGGTAGTGCACGGTTTAGCTAGTTTTTTTTTTTTAATTAAATTAATTTGATCGATTTAAACTAAAATAATTTAGTTTGTTGGCTTAAAAATCTTAAATTGTATAATTTAGTTTAATCGATCGTATATATATAATATTAATTAAACACTACTATTTGATAAAAGAAACATAAGTATCAAAATATATTTGATTTATGATTGAATGTATGCAAAAATAGTTATATTAGTTTTATTATTTGTATAATCTGTTGAATTAATATTCAAAATGATCAATACCTTATATTAGTTTACTTGTTTTACTATTAGCCAAATAATCTTTCAAATCATTTAAATCGATCGAGCCAAATCGATTTTTAATATGATTTGACCAATTTTGTATGGAATAATTTTTTGGCTGGTTTGATTTGTGAAATTTTTTACCGTGTTTAATAGTTTAACTTGTATTCATCCTTTAAACCGGTCAAACTGAACTGTGCACACTCTTATTAAAGAACATCACATTTTCACCAAGTTTTTTTTAAATTTTATTTATTTTCTAATTTATCGATATTATATTATATATATATATATATATATATATATATATTTAATTTTCAAAATATGAGATATTTTGATAAATGGGCCTTGTTTAAAAATATGGTACAATTTACATCGAGAATAATTATGGGTGAAATTTAATACTCCCTCCGTCCCGATTGATTAATCCCCTTGAGATTTGGCACAATAATCAATGCGAGTAGAAATAGAGGAAATGAGTATTTTATTAATGAGTGGAGATTAACTTTTCATTTTAGGTAAAAGGATAATTAAATGGGACGGACGAAAAAGGAAATAGCGACTAATGAAATGGGACGGAGGGATATGAGTAATTAAAAAGTTAAAATGGAAATGTGTAAATGGGGGGAGACCGGGAGAGTGACGAGACAGGCAGCAGTTCCGAGGGCCAAGTTTAATTTGGAGACAATCAAAACCCTAAACCCAAGGCCAACCCGCGTTTCTTTGTCTTGCCATTTCTACCCCCTTTTTCTTTTTCCTCTCTTCCCAGCTCTCGGGGGCAGTTTGGTCTTTGGATAAATATCGGATCAATTATTAAAATATATGAATTTTAGAAGATATTTTACATTTTATGATTTTTACAAGAAATTAAACATTGGGTGAGACTTTGATCTATTAAATTTTGTTGTAACTTTTCAAGGTATTTCATATTTGTTTCTATTTTTAAAAGCACACCTACAAATAGGAGTTGTTGGATGATAAATATAATTGGTGATTATATTACCTCATCATCATGATAAATTTTTTTAAATATACATATATGAAAAATGTAACATTTTTTTAAAAAATTAAATCTCAATATTAATTTAATTATAGTGAAGAAACTGTATTCCTCAATTAAATGGAAAAATAGAATTCCACAACATGGGATTGAAATTATTAAAATTTGATGTACTACACCATTTAAATGGGAGGAACATACATAAACATGTATTAAATGCAAAGTGGTGACAGCAGTTAAACCAAATCCAAGTCCAAATAATCAATCTTAACACTATAGAAGTATAAAATAGTTTATAAATATAACAAAAATAGGAATGAAATTAAATAAAATATATATTTTTATTTAATACATAGACTTTTTCATACAACAACTATTCCCTATATATATTTTTGTCCCGCCATATTAATCTCGATTTTCTTTTTCATTTTTCTCATCATATTAATTTTATTTCTTAAAATAAAAATTAGTATAAATTCATTAATAAATTTCTAATTTTTTTATTTTTATATTCTTGATCATTGTGCTAGAAATAAAGGACACAAATGGAGGGTGCATTATATAGCCATTAGAAATAGATATGGTTTAATTAATTGTGATAAGTGTAGACTGTAGACAAGAAATCTACCATTATTGAGGAACAGCAGCAGCAGACAGAAATCAGAGATGTTCAGTCAGAATTAAGACAGTCAAGCCAAGAAAACTTTTCCTGTTTTCTTAAAAAAAGGAAAAAGCTAAAAAAATCTCAACAATTTTACCATCATTCATATCATAACATGAAAAAAGAGAAAGGGATAGAAGAAAGAATACATGTGGAGCAAAAATGATAAAGACAGTAATTGTGCCAATTTGCTAAGAAAACAATTAAAATTAGACCAATATATTTTACTTCAGTATTTGCTGCATTAATTAATCATATAAATTTTCAAATATATATATATATATATATTAATTAAAAAGAAAAGCAAGAGAGTGGTATTATTGGTGAGTACACTAATTTGATTGCCAAGAAAAAAGGTGTTGGGAAATAGTAACCAAACAGGAAAAATATTGAAACAAAAGCATCACCAAAACTCAGAGGCCGTGTTTGGGAGATGTAAACTTATCACTGAATTCAGTAAAAGCCTCAACCTATCCATCCTTTTCACCCCACATCAAATTTTGCTTTTCCCACAACATAAACCCACTGCACCAAACAATACCTGTCTCCACACACACACACACACAAGAAAAAGAAAAGAAAAGATAGGAAAATATGCAAAGAAGAAGCATTCTCACTTTCCTTTCTTCTATTTCCATACATCACACAATCCATGCAAAAAGAGGCTTGTGTACAAATTATATGGAGAAAAAAAGGGGTAGTATGTTACATGCAAATATAAAAAGACACTACCCCAACTGAATATTAAACAAGTATCATAATATTTGACTCGTCATTTATTTTTATTTTAGTAATATCTAGTGAGTTTGAACAAAAGTGGGTGTTTCATGAAAGTTTATGTTCAACTTCAATTCAACCATGACTAGTAAATCGACGTCGCCTAAAAACCGTCTATCCCGCAATTTGAACCTATTGTTAAAAACAATAATTTGGATTAGTAGTTGGGTTGGTGGAAATAACTATATATCTTTTTAAGGCTATTGATTGGAAGAGGGAATATGGCTTTTATAGCATGAAACTTTTGAAAAAGAGTGTTGATATCTTTTACTTTTGTTTTGTGTATGATTTCAACTTTTAACAATTGACATTAGTGTTGGAGTGGGCAAAAGTTGCCAAAATTTTAGGGATTTTTTTTTGGTCATGCTGCAAAGTGCAAACATGGGATGTATCAAATGTAAACTTTATACTCTTGTTTTATTATTATATAAATAGTAAATATTAGGAGTTTTATCGATTCAGGATCCGAAAGATAGTTTAATTATCGATTCAAGATCTGAAAGATTAATTGTCAATTCATGACCTGAAAGATGACAAATATTCTCAATCCAGGACCCGAAAGATCATACAATTCTCAATTCAGGACCTCAATATCAGGTCAGGTCCTGAACTGAGAATTGTTTGATCTTTTTCGGATCCTGAATTGATAATTTAACTATTTTTTGGATCTTGAATCGATAATTCTCCTAAATAGTATATCAATCAAATGTTACTTCCATAGTCAAATCTCACAATGTATTTCATTAATCCATAAAAATCAACCTACAAAGAATTGTTCTCTTTCCCTTGATCATCAGAATCTGCCTCTCTACTTTCACTAGGTTACATCTAATGTTCACATACTACCGATACAAACCACGCGTACCGTATACGTATACGTATACGCATATATACACGTGACATGTATTAACGATAATAGGAACACGATACGATATAATTTCGAAGAAAATCATAGCTCCAAGTCCTCCCCATGCAACTGCGGCATAGACTGATGCATGATAGAGCTGAAGTCCACAAAGATGTCCTCCTCTTCAACATGATCATGAATATTATTGTAGCTGAAGAAGTCGTTGGACTCGAAACACGTTTTTACGCCTTCATGATGGATGGCGTTTTCGAGTGGAGCTGTGGGAGGGCCCTCTGCAGCTAGGTTCATTTCCATCAGCTGTTTGAACTTGGAAGACTGCAGCAGAAGGCTTAGGGCTGAGGTGGCTGTCGTGGGGCGTCGACGAGATAAGGCGGTGTCGGATGGATGTTGGAGGGGCTGTAGGGAGGTGGAGTCGTGGACGGAGGAGCATGAGGCTGTGTTAGTAGTAGTGTTGACAATGGCATTGCAGTCAGGCTTGGCCGGGTCTGTGGTGGCAGCGGCGGTTGTGGTGGTGGGGTTAGGTTTTAGCCATTTTATGTAGCGGCTGAGATCGAAGTTTGTGACGGCGTTGAGTCCACGGTATTCTATGGCAGCCATGTCGTATGCTATTGCAGCCTCTTCTTGTGTTGCTGCAACATTAATATTCATAATGTTATTAATTTGAACCATGTTTCTATTTCTTCATTTTGCCAAAAATAAAATGTATATAATCCAATTTGAAAAACGGTTGATCTTGTATGTATGTAAAAAATTATATAAAATATAATTCATCTCTCTCCTTTTTTTATTTTTTTAGAATAGTTTGTCTCGAAAATTTTGCATAACATTGATTTTAATTTTCTTATTTTACTATGTTTGGACTAAATAATTAATTCTTTTTTCAAGATTTATATTAATTAATGATATATTTGTAAATTACTATAAAGAATAACCAGCCATCAGCCATATAATGAAGACGGATAAAGTATACATAAAACTTATGAGAGAAAGTGAAACATGGCATATTCTAATCAGATACTTATTTATGCATAGCATATTCTAATTTAAATATTGTTATTTCGGTTGAAATCTTATAATTTTGACCCAAATCAGTTAAAAATACGTTATTCACAAATTGCTTTTCGATCCGAATGCCGAATGTCTCATAAGAGACTCACTCATATATAATATAGTATACGCGGAAAAAAAATTCTATATTAGTAAATCTTTTTCTCCAAATAGTTTTCCATCATAGAATGATGAATTTGGATGGAAATATATATACCATAAGTCCCAAGGTAGAGATACTTATTTCCAAAAACTCTTCCAATTCTAGCTTCCCATCTTCCATTATGATGATGCCTGAAATCGACATAAACCAAAAATTCTTTAAGAATATTTATTTGAGTCTATATTAGTACTCGATAATATTCTATATTTCTCTTAATCGAATTAACAATATATGTAAATACTATATATATGGGAATATATGAGTCTACTAAATTTACCTAGCCACTCCTCTATACTTAGAGACTCCCCTCGAAAACCCACTGCTTTTCCTGTAGTTTCAAAAAGGAAAAATAAAATATAACAACATTAAAAAAAAAAATAACATTAAGAATTTTGGCAAAAAAAAATAATAATAAAATTATCTTGTAAGAAAATCATGCAGCGTATCTCACTGATTTATTACATGCAGTCAACCAACCTTCTCAAGGAACCAATGTATTCTTCTCTAGACTGAGCCTCCATTTCTGCAATCTCTTTCTCATACGTCGATACCTACATTATTATTTTTCTATAAATATTACTTAATTTAATAAAAAAAAATACATTAAAATTTTGTTTTGTACTATAAAATATATATGTATGATTATGAAGAAGAAATAAATAAAAAATTACAGGAAAATTGAGAATAGTATCTGGGCCCCAATATTTAAGTGCAGCCAAATCATAAGCACGAGCAGCAGCCGCTTCATCATCATAAGCGCCTAATCAACAAACCCAAACCCAAAATCAATTATTCCATCTAAATTTCTCTTACACATTTTCGCAAACACATGAGCAACATACCAAGATAAACTGCATTTTCCATCACGATCCCATCGATCCAATCATCATCGCGCCATGAAAAGGGCATCAAGAAATTCAAAATCACCACAAGAAATTAAGCTAAATGATCAAAAAAAATAAAATCATCACGATCAAGAAATGAATAACCAACCCTGTCTCCCCTTCTTGTTCTGCGCCTCGTTCCAACAGTTCTTGTCCCACAAATGGGCTTCGTATCGACCCGTCCAACGATGCCTGATTGATTGAAAACCTTTAATTAATTTAAACCAGGATGAATGAATCGTGATTGTTTGAGGTTAGTAACCTGGTTACGCCGCGATGGATGGAGCTGCGTTGAGGAGGGGAGTCTCTGGGAATGGTTTTCCTGGTGCGTCTGGGCTTCATCACCGCATGGTTGGCGCCGTGAACAGCGCTTGTAGTATTGTTTGAGTTGGGATTTTGCTGCAGTGATGATGACTTCGCCATGAAATCTTGGATTTGCAGTAAATTACGGCTGGTTTTAAAGAGGTGAGAAATGGTGAAGTGGAATTGGAGACGAGTGCCGGCAGATTTTGGCCGTCTGGAACCGGCAAATAAAGTTAACTCATTAAAATTAATCTTTATAGCTGGATTATCCAGTTAATATATACTACTATATTTATATTTATGAGATTTGGTGTCTAAATATATTTTGCATTAAATGAAATAATATATATATTGTTGTATAAATTATACTATTGATTAACTTTTTAAACATAATTTATAAAATAATTACAAGTCTCAAAAATATTAAACAAGAAAATCTCAACTAGTTGGATGAAGAAGCTCATTTAAGATTTAGACATGCCTTCGAAGGCTGTTTGAAATAATTTTAGGGAAGGTCTTGGGTTAGGCAGACCTAAACGATTTAGGCGAGTTTTATCCATTAACCCAAGCTCAAACCCATATAATATACTCTAATTGGAATTAATAAACCCTATTTGGGATGGGTCAACCCATTTGGGTAGGATAAAACCCGCCTAAATCGTTTAGGTCTGCCTAACGCAAGTTTTTGCCATAATTTTATGTGAGTTACTTGAGTCTTTTCTAAGCAACTGCTTATAATTTTTTTATTTTGAAAAATTGCAAAATACTCATTATGCTTTATATATATATATATATATATATATATAATACTCTTTTTTTAGTGTAAAAAATACTCATTTCTTATAATACATAACAAAAATACTCAAAAATACATTTGTCTGTCAAAATCTGCTAAATTCAAATTTTCAGGTGTCCTTTTTCAAAAAAAAAAAATTAAACTTTAAATTAAATTTTAAAATTTATGCAGGATTTCATTTCCAAAATTATATTAATCTAATTAGGTATTATTCTCAATCTTTTATTTTAGTAATTTTATTGTTTACAAAATAAAGCATTGATGGAACATTTTGACCAAATTTTAAAAAATAAATTTAAAATGTTTGTTGGTACGAACAACCCGATCAGAATTGGGTCTGAATCGGTCTGTATTGAGCTTGAATCTTTGATCCGATTCAGACCTGGTTCTTACCCCATTTCTACATCATTTATTTTTTCTGGTTCATACCAATAAATATTTTAAATTTATTTTTATTGCTCTTATTAATATTTTACTTCCAAAAATCATTAAAAATACATTTTTGGTAATGATATCATCATCATCATAATACTAATAATTGCATTGGTTTTCACTTAAAATAAATTCCCATGTAAAATTTTGTATTTTTGTGATGTGTTATAAGAAAAGAGTATTTTCAAAATGTGTTGTATAAAATTAGGTATTTTAAAATATTTCCACAATTTTTTTTCGTTTGATGCTTTTGTAGGTTACTTTCTTGTGTTTTTAAGTTTAGTCATTTGTTCGTAGGGGTGAATGCATAATTTAAGTATTGTGGGGCTCGACCCAATTTTATGGCAAGGACTCCTTATAATCTTATATTTATTTAAAAAATTATATATATAAAAATAAAATTTTAAAAATCCCCACTCCACGAGTCTCCACACGCAGCCCTGTTTGCTGGGGGTTGCTGAATCTTAATGGCTTGAGCTTCATATTTTGGTGATGACAAATTTACGTAGGAACTAATCTACACTCATGACATATAATATATATATATGATATACTCTCTTCCTCCGTTTCGTGCGAATAGTCCCCTTTATTTTTGGCACGGGAATTAAGAGTTGTGACTGTAGAATGAGGTAGTGGGATTACTATTTTATTATTGAATGTTAAAAAGTTGACATTTTTAGAAAGTGAACAATTTAATTAGGACTTCCAATTTGGTAAGAAGGTTATTATTTTTAATATTAAGGCAAATTTAACAAAATTATATATTTACATTTTTAATAATTTTTTTAAATAAATATTAATAACTTTTATTCAAATGAACAGAAGACTGAGTCAAAAATTTTTTCACCAACTCAGGTCTTTGTTCTCTTACTATTATTATAATATGAATTATTTTATATATAATAAATTCAATTATATATATATATAATTTCATGAAAATAAAATAAATATATCAAACACGAAACCTATAAAAATAAAAACTTAATTTAAAAATAATTTCATAAACAAATTATACTAGTTTTATTTAAGAAATAATAAATTTATTAAATTAGTACGTAAGTTGTAATATATTTAAAAAAATTAAAAAATATGAGTTTGTTAGTTTTTTTTTTGTTATTACTTATTGTACAAATAATTATATCATAATAAAATAAAAAAATATATCGATGTGATATTTTTTTGGGGAAAGTCGCAAAGAGGTAAATGTGTGGAACTATTTTGTTTTAATTAGTAGGTTACATTATGATCAATGCAATGATCAAAATTAAATAGTTGATAAAATATATTTTAATTAATAAAAAGATCGGGCTATTTATTTTTATCAATCTTAAAAGAAAAGTTATTTACAAGCGATCATGATTTATGCGAAAATAAGTGGTTGAATTAAACAATAATTAACAATTAAGCTCGGACAAATCTGCCACATAAGACAGTGATTTTGTACGAAATTGGAGGTTAAGTGTGATTTTGTTCGAGCACACATGCAACAAGATATTCAACATATAAAACAAAATTTAACTATTTTTATATTGGGATTTGTTGGTAATATCAATACAATTGGTTTTATTAGCTGCTTTTTCTCATCATATTTCATTTTTAATTCTTACTATATATTAATATTCACCTCAAATTACCAAATCATATATTTTCTTTGCGGATAAAACTCCTATAATCTAAGTCACGCAATCTCGAGACTTTTCAATTAAAGATATATATATAACATTTATCAATAACATGATTATCAAATTTTTATTTTCTAGAAATATCCACACTCTTCATCTGAATATAATTTTGCCCAACTCCACCAACTAGCAATTTAGTTATTTTATTCCAACAAATATTTAATTATATTTTTTTACTACTGCTCATAGTGTGCACAAACTATTGATAAAAAGGTATTGATTGAATAATAACTTATAATTTCTCAATAACAAATCTAATAGGGTTTCAATATTTGACTCAAGAAAATATTATTTATGATCCAAGGGTATAAATAGAGTTTACAAGATATACATAAAAAGATATGAAACCCTAAATATATCTAAACAATATAAACATGCATATTTAATAGATACATATATATATTCCAATATCCCCCCTCAAGCAAGAGTCGGAAGTGGTAAGACTCGCAGCTTGCACCGAAACTCTTCGAACAAAGGTCGTGCTAGTGACTTCGTAAATACATCAGCAATCTGCAGTTCTGATGGTATGTGTTCCGTGATTAGCTTGCCTTCTTGTACGAGCTCTCTGACAAAATGGTAATCGATGTCAATGTGTTTTGCACGCTTATGAGCAACCGGATTTTGAGTGATGAAGATAGAACTATTGTTGTCACATAACAAACGAGGTGGCTGCACGAGAGGGACACGAAGCTCTCGTAAAATAGAAGTGATCCATTGCACTTCAGCCGCTGTATTCGCCATGGCGCGATACTCAGATTCGCAGCTCGAACGAGCTACAGTTGGTTGCTTTTTAGCGCTCCAAGAGATGAGATTTTCGGCTAAGAAAATGGCGTATCCATAAGTAGATCGTCTCGAGTCAGGACATCGAGCCCAGTCGGCATCAGAGTAAGCCACTAAGTCGCACGAAGATGCACGCGAGAACACCAGACCGTGTGAAAGAGTGCCTTTTATATATCGAAGAATCCTCTTCACGGCTTGAAAATGCTCAGTGGTAGGAGCTTGTAAGAATTGACTGACGTGGTTCACGGCAAATGCAATGTTGGGACGTGTAATAGTTAAATATTGGAGTGCACCGACCATGGATCTGTAGCGAGTAATATCATCAAAGGGGTTGCCGTCGACGGGCAGCGCAAGACCGGCTGGGAGAGGAGTGCCGACTGGTTTGGCATCGAGAAGCTCATGGCGAGAGAGAATGTCCTTGGCATACTTAGCCTGTGAAATAAATAATCCATCAGGAGTATATGTGACTTCAAGTCCGAGGAAATAACTTAACTTTCCCATATCCGTAATGGAAAATTCTGAATTAATTTCCTTCAAAAAATCCGAAATATGAGAAGAATTGTTGCCAGTGAGAATGATATCGTCAACGTAGACCAGAAGATAAAGATGGGAGGCTCCTCGACAGAAAATAAAGAGAGACATGTCAGCGCGGCTGCAAATAAAACCCAGAGACAATAAGAACGTACTCAGACGTTGAAACCAAGCGCGTGGAGCTTGCTTAAGACCATATAAAGCTTTGGAAAGACGACACACATGATTGGGATGGCTCGGATCAATAAAACCTTGAGGTTGTTCCATGTATACCGGAGTAGTCAGGAAGCCATTTAAGAATGCATTCTTTACGTCCAGTTGATGAAGAGACCACCCAAGATAGACAACCATCGAGAGAACAATGCGAACTGTGGCAGCTTTAACAACAGGGCTGAATGTATGATCAAAATCAAGACCGAGAATTTGAGAAAATCCTTGAGCGACAAGCCGAGCTTTATGCCGTTCGACCGAACCATCCGAGCGATATTTGGTGCAAAAAAACCCATTTTGAACCAACAATGTTCGCATCTGGGGGACGAGGAACCAGAGTCCAAGTGCTATTCTTGCGAAGTGCATTCATCTCGTCAGACATCGCAGCGAGCCAAACAGGGTTTTTGGCGGCCGACTTGTATCCTTTTGGTTCAGAAGATGTGAGAAGGGCCTGATGGAGAGGTGTGTCGGCAAAGAAGGCGATGTGCCGTGGTTTAAAGATTCCAGCTCGGGCCCTAGTAATCATAGGATGAGGTTCGGGAGCAGGCTGCGGAGGCTTAGGAGCGGGCGATGGAGGATCGGCTTGCCGTGCGATCGGTGAGGCGGGCACAGCCGGAGAAGACACTTCATGTGATGGACATAATGAGCACGGCACTAATGGCTTGGCTGAATCTGAAGCAGCCGATGAAGTCTGTGTGAGTATTGGCGGGGACGGCAAGACAATTGGAGCAGCGGTAGGCTAAAAAAATGTGGAGACGTCGAGCTGGGACATAGAATTAGTAGCATGCACGTGAGAAGATAATGGAAATAATAATTCATCAAAACGGGCATGACGAGTAATGTAGATACGTGAAGTAGTTGGATCCAAACAACGATAGCCCTTGTGATTAGACGAGAAACCCAGAAATATACAAGGAATGCTTCGGACATAAAATTTATTTGCAGCATAGTCGCGAAGACATGGATAGACGCGACATCCAAGCGGATGAAAATTGCCAAAATTTGGAGGGCAGCCAAACAAAGTCTGGAACGGAGAAATCCCATCTAAGACAACAGAAGGTAGCCGATTTATAATGTAAGTCGCCATAGAAAATGCGTCAACCCACATCGTAAGAGGTAGATGAGAATCAAATAACAATGTGAGTCCGGTTTCCGTAATATGCCGATGCTTACGCTCCGCTCTGCCATTTTAAGACGGAGTATAAGGGCAAGATTTTAAATGATGAATACCCTTTGAGCGAAAGAAATCCTGAACTACATGGTTAGTAAATTCAGTTCCTCCATCACTTTGGAAGCGTTTGATACGGGTCAAAAATTGATTTTCAACCAAGGAGACAAACGACTTTAAATGCACAAAGAAATCAGATTTCCGAACTAGAGGGTAGAACCATGTAAACCGACTAAAGTCATCAACAAATATAACATAATATCTGAACTGAGCCGAAGAAGTAATTGGAGCAGGTCCCCATAAATCACAATGAATAAAATCCAACACGTGTAAAGAACGTTTTTCATTTACTTGAAATGGTAAACGAGTGCTTTTAGCAAGTTGACAAGAACACAAAGATGGTTTAGGCAAACATGAAGTAACATTAATGTGACCTTGCTTGCATAACAACAAAATGGAATCAAAAGAAACATGTCCTAAACGTTTATGCCATAGTTCAAAAGAAGCACGCAAGGTGTTAGTCTTCAGCTGTGAAACAAAAGCGGGCTGAATGCGATCAAGGACGTAAAGTCCATTATGACGTCGGCCCTGAGCTAGAATTTCCCTGGTGTGGCGATGCTGAACAGTAAAACAGGAATTTGAGAAAGAAACGTCAACTGGATAATCAGAAGTCAATTTGCTGACAGATAATAGATTCTTAGTGAGTGAAGGGACGACCATAACATCCAATAAGTGAATAGAATCGGAGATAAAAGATCTACCAATATGAGAAATAGAAAGGTTAGCACCGTTACCAACAATCACATGATCAGAACCCGAATAGGGTTGAGAGACATCCAAACGACCAACATCAGGGGTCATGTGAGTCAATGCGCCAGTATCAATATACCAATCAGAAGAAGCAGCAGGAGAGACCGAGCAGTTGGCGTGAAAAGCTTCTGCAAGGTGTGTTGCTGAGGGTGACGGAGATTGAAAATATCTGTCTGGACAAAATGTTGCATAGTGGCCATTTTGACGGCAAATTTGACAATGAGGAGGCCGCTTGCCAGAGTAGCCACGACCGCGACCTCGTTTACCGGAATTTTTGGAGCCACCGCCAGAATTACCACGTCCTCGAGAAGTAGAGGATGAAGAGGAATGCTGCTGTCCGTAAAACGCCACCTGAGAGACGGGAGACGAAGCCATTGAATCCTGAAATAGAGAAAAACTTCCGGCCTTTGAAACAAGGTCACGAAAGGTAGGTAAGGCAGTAAGAGCCATTTGGGCAACAGAAAAGGCCGAAAAATCAGGTCCTAAACCCCGAAGAAACCAGTGGGCTTTGTCTGTGTCGTCGATCGAACGACCAATGGCAACCAATTGATCGCAGAGTGATTTGAATTCCCGAGCATAATCAAAAATGCTCCTGGAGCCGCGCTTGAGGAGTTGCAGGTCGTCCTTAAGACGCAACTCGCGTGTCTTGGAGCGATTGCTAAAGGCAGCATCAAGAGCAGTCCAAACAGCGCGAGAAGTAGTGCAACCGAGCACCTCGGCCATAGCCTCTTCAGATAAAGTCGATAGGAGAAGACTCAATAAACGCTGATCTTGCTGCTGCCAAGAAACATACGCCGGATTAGATATAACAGCACCACCTGTCAACGGAACAGTAGCAGGCGGAGTGGGGAGAGAGCCGTCGACGAACTTCAAGAGATCTTGACAGGTGAGGAGTGGAACCAGTTGAGAACGCCACAGAAGAAAGTTTGCGGATGAAAGCTTGATTGTAATCATATGAACAAGGGTGGATAAGGGGAGAGGATCCATGTCCGGCGCCATGACAATCGGAGGGAGAAAGAATGATCGAGAGAGGAGAGGAGAAAAAGAATCGAGGAAGGAGAGGATCGATTCAGGCTGATACCATGATAGGGTTTCAATATTTGACTCAAGAAAATATTATTCATGATCCAAGGGTATAAATAGAGTTTACAAGATATACATAAAAATATGAAACCCTAAATATATCTAAACAATATAAACATGCATATTTAATAGATACATATATATCTTCCAATAAAATCCATCACTGAAATACACACATATATATAATGACCTTGTCCAGTGTTTATGAAAAAATAAAAGAAAACTGCTTTTGAAAATTAAAAAATGTTGTCACAACAAGAAGGGAAAATGGATGTTTTGAAATATAAGAATTAAAATAAATAATATTTATTTTAAAATACTTTATCTATAATTAATTAGTCAAAAAATTCGAGACTCATTTTTTCTCTACCGCATGTAAAAAGAATGTCTCTTACTAGTTTATTAAATCCACAGTCCAGCTCACACATTGTAGCAATCACAATATCTCATTTCACGACCACGACACATACATTTTTATATTATTTAATTTAAAACTAAAAGTAAATTATATAAATTGATTAAAAAAAAGTAATTTAAGTATTTTTATAATGTATATTTTACTTGAGCACCCAAAACCACAGGTACAAGTTTGCCGTATTTGAAACTTAACCGGTCCAACTGAAGCTGATGGATTCTGCCATGAGTAGAGCTTGCTGTCACTGGAAAAATGAACTGTGCATCATTTTCTTTTACTTCCAATTTCTTTTAATTTGTTGCTGCTGCTTCAGCTTTCATCATTTCACCAAGATCATAAAGATTTAGTTTGATGTCCAAGAATGTGACATACAGTGAATGAAATTTTTTATCATTCTTCAATTTAAAACAGAAGATGAGAGATATATATAAAAATATTTACATAAATGTAAGTAACGTCACGTTTCTTTACAAAGAGATGGGATTGAATGGTTCTCGACTTTACAGGAGGGGACCAAGTCATTCATAAAAACTAAAAACTATGGTAGCACCATCTTCACGCTTGGTTCCTTCCATCACATCTATCTGCCAAGATCAGGAAAGAGTCTCCGGCGACATGGCTACCGTCACTACAAAGTATTCACACCCGACCGGGAGACCGTAGGGGTTTGAAGTCGAACCTTGATCCGGAGGCGATTCACTTTCAGTCTCAGCTTGGTCCGAGGTTGAGGTTGGGGTTGGGGTTGTTATCTTCCCTCGTTCGATGTGCACGACCCGTCCCACGATGTAGCTCGGGCGGCTGGAAAGATTGTCAGCAAACAGTGCAACAGATTCAGGAGAGAGATAGTAGTGAGTGCAGCTGCTGCGGTTAATAGCCTCATAATGGCCGGAAGAGTTGAGGACGAAGGCAGCCAGCTCATGGACTTCCAATCCACCGAAACAAATCTTCTCTTTCGTCGCCTGCAAAAAAACTAAACATTAAATCATGATCTGGTGAATTAAAAATGACAAAGAAATGCTAAAAATGTGTGTGTGATAAACTGACCTGCTTTTCCAGATGATGCTTCATATAGAGAGTATTAACCAGCTCTTTTTTCTCTTCTAGCTCCTTGCTAAGCTGCGTATTTGCTGCTTCAGCTTTGGAAGAAGATTCCAGAAACTCTGCGCGTTGTCTCGACAGAAGATCAACCTTATCAGCAAGTGTCTGAATGCATTCACGGATCTCAGCAGCGTCGTCGCCCTCACTGGAAGAACTGCGATCCACGGGAAGCGCTTAACACGTAGCAGAAAGAAACCCATTGCAGTATGAAATGAATGAAGGAAAGAATACTATACTAACCTAGCTAAAGACTGCGCAAGAGCATGTAAAGAGTCGGCGAATGCAGCCACCTCAACCGATGAAACGGAGATTTTCAGTCTTTCAAAGAGACCACGCATTTTGATGGCAGTTCCATGCAATGTGTCATACTCTGAAGCCTGGAGATCAACCCCACCAAGATGTGTTTGGCCTTCGTCTTTGGCCTCGTGCAGACGATTCTCTAGAAGAGCACAATTCATCTAGAATACAAGAAAAGAACGATCTTGACAGCCGAATGTAAAAGTGAAGTACTCAAAGTATTGCATAAAATGAAGAATATGGTATAATAATGACAGATCCAAGGCATAAATATGCACAAACCTGTTTCTGAGAATAAGTTGAGAGGAAAATGATCCATAGACTATAGTTTAATTAATCACTCGAAACCTCACAAAGACGTCGCTGCACCTCTTTCGGCCAAAGCAATAGAGAGAAAATGAAGGAGCAAGTTAGTAATTACCTGAGATGCATCAAGTAGCTTCCGATTGGCATCCAAATCCCTTTCAAGCCTGGTGACTTCATCCGTTAATGCTTGAATCTTGGTTTCTGCATCGTCTAATTGCCTTGATTTCTCAGCTAGTGCCTTCTGCAGTTCCAGCACTTCAGCATCCAAACCGGGTACGATTGCTGCTTCACAACACTGGGTATCTGATGGCTGAGACATGCTAACGGTCATATTACTTGACGTGATACACGTGCTGGCATCTGGAAGCAGTGCTGTCATCTTATCTTTATCACGGTTTGGATCTTGCATCGATGAATCCAACTGAGAATTCATCATACTAGAGGAGTCTGTCATATGATCATGTTCTGTTAAAACCCCGGATCTTGAAGTGCAAGATGCACAAGACACCTCCTCCATTGCACGATGCATGTGAACTTCTCCAACTCCCGACACTTGTGACTTGATGTTATCAGTCTTCTCAGTTGAAACCGAGGAATTAGGCTCATCATGCTTACATTCTTGCATACATTGAGCAGATAGCCTCAGCTCCAATTCCTGAACTCGTTTCTCATACGATTCACACTGCGTCTGTTTTACTTTCAGCATTTCATGGAGGTGTTTCTCGTATTCATCTTTCAGGTGTAAAGCTTCGGAAGTCTTCTCTGCTGTGGTTTTCAGTAAACCATCTCGTTTACTTTCATCAAGGGATTCATAATCAAGCTCGGCACTCATGGAACATATTAACGCAATTTTAGAAGCAAGCTCGGCTTTCAGTTTTGCATTCTCCACCTCCATCTTGCTAGTACCGGCAATCTCAACCAACTCTGATTCCTCAAATGTATCATGGTAACCATACTTCTCAGGGAAGCCTGTCATCCCTTCGGCTTCAGCTGCGTGAAAACCTTCATCATGCTTCTCACTCTTTAACGAGAGTCCTAGCAATGATTCAGGCGCATAGCGCTCTAAATCTACAAGGTCTATATCAAGCAAATCAGAGTCGAAAGGAGCGACATTCACATCACAAGGATTTGGGGTGTCGTACAATCCCATCGACGATAAAATATCTCGAGGAATATAAGTACTATGCACCCTAAGGAACTCCTCACGTCTCGCGACTTCAACATTCCTCTCTGTTGCAAGTTTTTCAGCCAACTGCCCAGCCCTGCCCATGTAAATCTTCATTGCTGCTTTTCTTCTCACAACTTCTGCAAGACATGCCCTGTATGCAGGCACGATCCCACGAACCACTTTTAGTTGCTCGAACTGGTCGTCTTGGCGCTTTAAAGCCTCCTGGAAAACAGAAAACTTGTAGCGCACATCCTTAATCCTGTACTGTATGTATGCAATCTTTTGCATAAAACTGTGCACAAACATATTCATCTCATTCTTTTTATCCCTGCAGAAATCGAGCAAACTGGAAACTGCGCGTTCGCATGCCTGCATCCTCGGAAGATAGTTTTGGTCATGGCTATCGTACATAGGACCCAATGCTGAGACAGCATCATGAGGGCGCAGTGACGATGAGATCTGGCCGGAAAGACAGTCATCCACAAGCTTCTTCACAGTATTTACATCTCTACTGCAATAAGAGAGAGATTTCTATCAGTGGATAATTTCACATCAAGAAACTGCCATAACAAGGAAAATTAGATATTACAGAATGTGGGCAAACAAAGAAAGTTTTCCTGAACACAAAGTATTATGAACTAAGAAGTACCCTAGAAGAAGCCTTTACGCGTCAAACAAACAAACAACAATGAATAACAATGTCTTCGGATGCCCATGCATAGTCCAAAACATGTTTTGATTATTGACAGATTGTGAATGCCATGTGGTGGCCTGTCTTAGTTTCAAAGATAAAATTTCCATATTTTCAGATCTTACACTTCCAAAACCAAAGTATTTATTTGAACATCTTGAAAGTTCCGAAAGGCTAGGGCTTCAACCAAACTGAGATTTCCAATTTCATCAAAACTTATCCATTTTGACTATGAAACAATAATAACAGCAGTCAAGATAGTAATACAAATTGCATAGCAGTACTAATTATCACATTTATACTTCAAATGATCTTACCAAGTAACGTAAAATGTGAAATGCCAGATATCCAAAACCCCAAAACTAGCAAGAAACATGTTTTACGTTGTCCCATTTATACTTCATATTCGACAAGTGAATTTATGCGTTTACGAAGATTGAAAATCAATATGCATAATGCATGCCAAGGCAATCAAAACAATCATAAAAAGCAAAACGATCACCAAAAAGAAGTGAAAAATCGTTTCTGCAGTACAAGAAAAAATAAATTAGGGGGAACCTATATGGACCCCATCACTGCTTCCCATATTGAAAACTTCTTCATCAAGATTAGATTTGTAATTCAAATTAACCATTGCATTTCTACTTTCCCCTCAATTATTATGAAATGTTACCATGTAATCAAGCAGTAAAGATCAGAAATGGTTAACCTCTAGCAATATTGTTTTTTTTTTTTTTTTTTTGGCCCTAACATCTACGCAAGCAGCTCCAACAACTGCGACACCATAATACTTAAATCCTGAGGCTAGATACATAAATCTCTAGAATTATATTCACTCAATGTATTCCCACAATAAAAGAAAGATTAGAAAAATCTATGCACAAAACCTGATTTGGAGATCTGGCATATCCAGAGAAGGTCATGCAGGTTTGTGCCAAAATCCAAGCCCCTTTCACTAGAAGTTTCCTTATTAACTCAAACTTTTGAAATGGTAACAAACTATCCCTCTTTACTTTTATCAAGCTTCTTTGCAGTATAAGCATTCAATGTTTTCTACAAAATTGGAAAGAAAAAGGGTTTTATGAAAAAAAATGGCGCTACAAAACAAGATTCCCCACGGTCAGAGCCGTTTTCTACTTTTCCTATCCAGGTGACGTAGTAGAAATAATTAGAATTGTCGTCTTCCTAACGGTCACATGCCTCAAATTATCATGAAAAAGGTACTAAGCCAAAATGATAAAGTTCGGTCCAGCTACACCTATGAGGCGGTTATCAGTTATAAGAGTTTTTCATGCATGTTAAGGTGATCTTCCAGAACACAATCAATAAACGAAATCAGAACTGTGTTGCCCTAAGAAACTAAGCATTCTATTATCCAACAATAGATTATAACAACAAACTCAAACCGAGTACACAAATGCGTACATTGCTATTAAGCAAACTGCACAAGACAGAAACCATTAGAGGACTGTAACTACCAACTATGAACCGCATGCAATCACATTACCAAAGATGCAAGTGCCAAAATCACCTGATGATAATGTTTATGAGCAATCAACAGATGAAAGCAAGTCCAAAAGGAAACTTATTCTACCAAAAGAAGGTAGGAAATGTCAAGATGTATGCATGCAAGATAAAGCAATGGGATGGAGGGAGGCGGACCTTAAAGCCTGCATTATACTCTTCTGCTCATTCATTATCTGTTCACTGTCTCTTATTGATGACTCCAACTCTTTGACAAGAAAAGAAGCTTTGTCTGAGAATAGATGTTCTGCATTGTTCCTTAGATCTCCAAATTCCAGTTTAAACTCCGAGACCTTTATCTCAAACTGCTTGTGCGAACTGCTGCAATCCTCCCATGTCTTCTGCAAATCATCTTCCTTCACAAAATCCAACAAACACCTGCGACTAGGAGTTTGCAAGGGAGGCAAAATCTTTATAGATCTCAGCTTCTCTTTAACCCTCACAAAGGTCGCCAGAAGGTTGGTATGACTACGGTGCTGCTGCAAATAGCATTTCATGAAATCCATGTAGTTCTGATAGATCAGCTTATAGAAATGATCTAGATTCCCCCTAGCAATCTCCAATGCCTTCTCCTGCACCTTCTGTTCTCGCAAAAGCCTCTCACATGCCTCAAATCTTGCTGAACTACGACTGTAAACAGCATGCGTGCAGTGAAAATGATACCTGAACTGTCTCTCATATGAAGGCAAGGCCTTCAAAGCTGGGTCCGTAGCATCATCCAGAGGGTGAGGATTGTGAGATGGGGATGACAATGGGGGATCAGGAACATCACTAATATCAACATGCACTGGCTCAGGGTACGGTGAATTACTCCGCATTCTTGCTTTGTTAAACAAGAAAACCTCCCTCTCATCAGATGGAAGTTTGTAAGCTGAGAGAGTGCGCTGGGGTTCCAGTTTCAAATCCAAGCATAAAAGCAGCTGATCATTGAATGGTATACCACATTCTGATTCGAGGAAGCTTTGCACCGATTCAACTAGAGTGTATCCATCACACTCGATCTTATATGAGCTCCCATTCTCAGCAATATGAACCACAAGCTTCCCCATTTGAACCACATCTTCTGAAACACTAGAACTCATTCTTCAAAAGAATGAAGCAATCTCCACAAAATCACAATAAAAACATGGAGAAACCAGCAAGACCTAACAAATATATTTCAAAAATCAAACCAAGGCAGTTCAGAAATAGAAAAAAGGGGTCAAGGTTAACCTAGCTGAAACCACACATTATGTAATCAATCACAAAAATTCAATTGCCACCGACTAACCGCATAAATCTTCAGAACCAGAAAAGGCGCAGAATCCAAGTCGACCCACCTAACATGCCATCAGCCAAAAAAACAACTTTATCCACAATAGCAATGCATCACCGCAATGGGGAAAACACCAAAACTAACCACATAAAAGAAGAAAAAAAGAAATTGTTGAAATAGGGCTTCGCTGCAAATCACACAACTACCTTAAAAGGAGCAGCTTTCGTAACTAAAAAACAAGAACCGGGAATACTGATGCCAAAGCAGAAGCCAATTTCATCCGAAAATTCAAGAAAATAACTACTACACGAAACTCGTGTCTTTTTTATTCTAGCATATCTTTCTTGCATCTGCGTCAAGATATATACACATCTATATAGCTATATATCCTATTTTCTCGTCGCAATGGCGCGGAGAGTCGTTTCT
>JAPKLW010001359.1:29615-53735 GCA_026898455.1 Plectranthus barbatus | reverse complement strand
GCTATATATCCTATTTTCTCGTCGCAATGGCGCGGAGAGTCGTTTCTTATTGATTACAGTATTCTGATTTTTCTCTTTGACATATCCTCCTTTTTCTTATAGATATCATAAAGATAGAAGCTTGAGAGAGAGGAAAGCAAGAACAAAAGCTGGGAAGTGAGCAGATGCTGATGTTATTTTCTGCGTGGGTGTGTGAAAATCTTCGCCTTCCCATAAAATGGGCTTGAAAATTGGGAGATCAGAGAAAAAACAAGAATCTAGGCTTCGCTGACTCTATTATGTATCTATCACCTTCTTAGATTATCAAATCTTTGTAATTTCACCTTCTTTTTTTCATATTATATCTATTGTGATTAATTAAGATAAAAACGCATCTAAATTTTTTTTAAGATAGTCTTTTAAAAGAAATTAGATTCTTATTTAATATCACACTAATTTAAAAAATTTTATTTAAAAAAAAAAAACAAATGTCAAAAGTCAAAACATATATAGTCATCTCCATATAAGATAAAAAAATAAAATTAATAAGAACAAATATGGATAGAAGGATAATATCACATATTGGTGGAATTATTTGGTGAATCTAATATTACAATTTTACTAGTCCCCATCTAGATCTACATAATAAAACTCAAAATCCCAAAAAAAACATATATGAATAGATAAATTTAGGATTATTTTGTGAGTGTATTAAAATCACAAATTATCTTTCTCATGGAATGTGAGAGTTCCTTTCCAATATCTTGATTGGAGTTTAGGTGTACATTGGATGTGATCATGAGCAGAGTCGAGTATGATCAAGCTCGACCTAGAACTCAACTCGAAAATTCTAAGCTTGAGCTTGACTCACAATAAAACTCATCAATTTCAACTTGGCTCGATCAAGCTCAATTTTTTAAAATTAATTTTAAATTTTAATTAAAATTATTAAATCATTTATTATTAAATAACAAATTTATGAATAAAAATTCAAATTATATTAAGCTCAATTGGACTTGTCAGTCTAACTTGAACCCAAATTCGACTCGAACTCGATTTAAATTCGAGTTCGATAAGGCTCATGAGTCTATCGAATGGAGTATTATGAAGTTTGAAGTCAAGCTCGATAACTACTCGAATAACTCAAACTCGACTCGATTAGTATCGAATTAATATTCAATTTTTTTCAAATTGATCTCGAGTGACTCGCAAATTAGATTAACTCAAGCTCACCCTTAGGTGTAAAACACTGGTCAAATATTCCTCTAGCATTGAAATTACTATCCGAAATTGATGACTAATGTACGTGCAACAAATTTTCCTTCCACCATTCTCATATAGTGGTGTCTACTACGCCTATAGGCTATAATCATCACTCCGAAAAAAATATACTCTCTTTGTTTCAATTTATTATGTTTACTTGTTTTTCTGTTTGTCTCATTTATTAGTCTTATTTTTTAAAATGATAAAAATTTTCACACTCATCAATAAATTACTAATTTCACTACACTCACAAATTTTAGTTATCGTGTTATTTTTCCATTTGAAACTATTAATATGGAATGCAAAAAGTATATATTAATACATGTATAAAAATCAAGTTTAACCCACTTGAATGTAACCATAAAATTTTGGGATAATCAACTTAGTTCGAAATAAAAATTCTCAAAACATATATTTTCTACCGTCAAACTGCAAATACATTATATAATTTATAAGAATATTCAAATTGTATTTTTCTTGAATTAATCATATGCCATGAATATGATATGACAATTATTGACTCGTTCCACCTAACAATTTCTGTAAAAAGAATGTGACCAAAAGAATAATAAATAGGGCCGTGACAATTACTTGTGCTAAAGGGTTACGTGGTGACATTTCTGTTTAATTAAAAATAGCAAAATTATTTTACTATTTAATGAAATATATACTTTTCATCATATAATGATGATGCTTAACCTCACATCTTTTCTAGTTCATACTATATATAAAAATAAGAAATTCTTCAAAATTTTAGTTATATCATTTTCCATGTGAAGCCACTGTAACTCCTTTTAATATATTACTAATAATTTAATTATTATTGTCTAGCAACTTTACATGAATAGTTATATTTGATTTTTTCAATATTTTATTCATGTCTCAACCCTCAAACTTTGCACCAAAAATTGTACTCTTTTGGGCCGCCATATATAATTTTGTTATTAGTTATTTAAAATTATGATTTAGCTTGTGACACAATATTATATTATTATTATATGGATTTCTATTTTTCCTTTTTCGCTTGCGGATATAATGCTGGATTAAAAAAATTTCTATAAAGAATTACATTATATTTTATTGAAAAAAGAATAAAATATTGAATAAAACATTTTGGTTCGTTTTTATCCTCATATTTCTCTTACAATCTTTTTCTTTATACTCAAACCTCTTTTTCTCTTCATAGCTTCTCGATGAAGGGGTTAATTTATAAAGCTATAAAAAACGAAAAAAGAATTCAAGGAAAAATAAATAATTTTATCCAAAAAGTTATTTAAATGTAATTTGTTAGGGGATTTTACTCTAATGAGTTTTTTTTATATTTATCTGTTAGGAGATTTTATCGAGAAGAATTTTCTGTTTGGAGATTTTATACAACTTAACTAACGGTAAATTTGTTAAGATGAATCATCTATTAGATTTTGCATAGTATCAAACTTATTAATAATTTACGTGGACGTCAGCTGGACGGGATGTGGACACTACGTGGAATTTAAGAGATGATTAATCGTAAGAAAAAACTATTGGCACTTAGATTGGATAAAATTCCCAAATAAAATATTCTTTTAGATACAATCTTCTAGTAAATAAAATTTTGGATAAAATTTCGAGAAGAAAATATTTTTGGATGAAATTTCATATTTTCCCAAGAATTCAATTAGGGAGGACGAAGCCCCTTCCATTACACGTAGATCAGCTAGTGCTGCACAAAATGTTTAAATAATACTCCCTCCGTCCCTAGACAATTGTCTTATTTCTAAATGGCACAGATATCAATGCGAGTAGAGATAGAGAAAATTAGTATTTTATTAGTGAGTGTGTATTAATTTTCCATTTTAGGGAAGAGGACAATTCTTTGGGACATACGAAAAAGGAAAACAAGACAATTGTTTCGGGACAGAGGGAGTATAATTTTTCATTTAAATCTTAGATTAAACAATTATAAACAAACGTGTATTAAATGACAATCATATAAAAACCTAAAATATATTTTTTATTAAAATATTGTATTTATGTGTTATTGATCCCGAAATCAGAGTTTCGATATGCACAACAAAATATTGGAGCCGAATACTTCTCCGAAATTATAGGCGAATATCTTGCTATTTAGGAAATCAATTTTCTCAATATGGTAGGAGAATATTTTGTAGTAGGCAATTAATTGTAATGTCTTATTTTAAATGCAAGGTTTGACGTTAAAGAAAACACACGCATTTTCCTCACAAACTTGAATCGTTCTATGTCTCTTCTTCATATTTCTTCATGGTACCAGAGCCTCCAATCCTCTAGCCATGACCAGTGAAAAAGACAAAGACATATCAAAAGCTACGAGCGATGAGTCCTTGCAACCCAGGACCATTTTGTCGTATGATATTTCATCGGGAGATCTTCCGGGACTCTTGATTAGTCACGTTACGCTTAAAGGGAGCAATTATGTAGAATGGGCATGTTCTCTTTGCATCTCTCTTCGCGCGAGAAAAAAGTTTGCTTTGTCGACGATAGTATTCCATGTCCGAAAGAAGATGACCTGGACCTGGAAGATTGGTGGACCAATAATTCCTTTTTGGTCGCATGGCTGCTGAATACGATTGATTATAGTCTTCGTTCTACTCTTGTTAACACCGAAATAGCAGCAGATTTATGGTGCAACTTAAAAGGAGTGTTCCTCTGCGATGAACGAATCTAGGATTCAACAATTGCAAGGTGAATTGGCCGACACAAAACAACGAGGTATGAGTATTGAGTCATATTTTGGAAAGCTTAAAAAATTATGGGAAGAATTAGTTGTTTTGAACGGTTGCCTGCAGTAAATGTAATCTTGTTGTTGAATGAGACAAATTAAGAGAACATGGCGAAATTCACAAATTTTTGTTGGGTCTTGATAATAATTTGTATGGCACTGTTCGCTCTACGATTTTGGCTCAAGAACCGTTGTCTTGTCTTAATCGGGTTTATTCCATTCTGATTTAAGAAGAACGTGTTTGTCCTATGGCGAGATAAGGCAGTGATGGTTTGGATGAGGCCACTATTTTTGCTGTTAATACTGGTTGGGCATTTAAGGGGCGCTCGATGGATAACACCTCTTCTCGAAAGTTCTGTTCTCATTGTAATCGAACTGGACACTATAATATTAGGTGTTACAAATTACATGGTATCCTAATGGCAAAACTTGCTCCCATTGTAAAAGAGGTGGTCACGATTCAATTAGTTGCTTTGAGTTGGTGGGTTATCCATCTGGGATGAAGAATCGCCGGTCACCTGGAGTCCTGCTAGCAAGCCGAGCGGCGACTGCATCAGTAATAATAGAAACCAATAATGATGATATTGTTATCTCTATAGGAGAAGGTCGGGCAGCGACCTCAGCTATCTCGGTCGGTGATCTTTTTCTGTCAGGTGTCTCGACCTCTTCATCTCCCGTGATGTCTGGTCTCAATCATGAGCAGTGGCTATATTTGGTAAATTTACTCACAACCACGGCTGCGAATTCTATTGTTGTCTCTTCACCGCATGAAAAATTGTGAGGTACTGATTTTCGACTACTGAGTGGATGATTAATTCTGGGGCTTCCCGACATATGACATGTTTTCTGCAGGTGTTAGTTGACGTTTGTGATTTTCAGGGGTGTTGGGTTGAGCTTCCCAACGGACAATGAACCTTATCTAAAAAATTTGGTTTAGTTCGTCTCAATAGTCATATTACTTTTTCTAATGTTTTATTTGTTCCTGACTTATCTAGTCATTTGATTTTTTTGTCACAATTATTGAGTGACTCAGTTTGTGATGCTTATCTCTCGGATACTGATTGTAGCATACATGACCGCATTTCGAGGTCCCCCACTGAAGCAGATGAAATTCGTGAAGGGCTATACTTCTTTTGAGATATTGAGTTTGTTGCTTAGATAAAGGTGGCCAACGAGATTTTTGAATTGTGGCACCATCATCCTGGGCATCCTTCAAGTTCAGTGTTAGCTCAAATTCCTTTTATTGGGCAACATGTTAGTTCTTTTAGTAATAAGATTTGTGAGACTTGTGTTCGAGATAAACAAACTCGAGATACTTTTTATTGAGTTCAAATAAAAGTACTACTTTGTTCGGTTTGATTCATTGTGATTTGTGGGGACCATATCGTGTCTCATCTTTGACTGGTGAAAATTATTTCTTGACAATAGTTGATGACCTGTCTCGTGTTGTTTGGGTTTTTCTGTTGGTTGATGTGTTTTCCTTGGTTATCCGACGCATCATCCTGGGACAGCTGTGAAACTGAAGCATCATCATTAGACCCCGGTAAGGGGGGATGCACCAAATGTAGTATCTTCAGCTGATGCTGATGCTACTCTTTCTACTCCAATGCTTGGTTGTGGGCTGTGTTCTAAGACTCTTTTGGCTTGGTTGAAAGATTGTGTTACCAATTCAGTGTATAGCCCTTTCACCGCTCCATCTGTGCCACTTCCTTGCGGTTTAGGTATTCTCTATCCTATGTCTGATTATTTGTCTTCCGCTAATTTTTCAGTGAAACATGTGGTATTTCTTGCGGCTGTAACCGCCGATCAGGAACCTACCTCATTTATAGAGGCGATGAAAGATCCTTGTTGGAAAGAGGCCATGTCGAGAGAACTCCAAGCTTTGGAGGATAATGCTACTTGGACTGTTGTTGATCTTCCTCCGGGTAAATGTCCTATTGGGTGTAAATGGATTTATAATATCAAGTACCAAGCTGATGGTTTGATTGAAGTTTGGTTGAAAGGTATAAGGCGAAGCTTGTCATCCTCGGCAATCGCCAAGTAGAAGGAGTGGATTAATAGGAGACTTTTGCTCCTGTTGCTTGCATGGTCACAGTCCGAATTTTTTTTCGTTGTTACTGCTGCCCGTAATTGGGAACTAAATCAGATGGATGTTCACAATGTGTTTCTCCCCGATGATTTGATGAAGGGATTCGTGAACTGAATCACGAAGTCCGTTTGCCAAGGATCGTTAATTGGAATATCAAAATAAATTGCTATGCCTATGATTAATCCTAGCATGCTCCTATTGAATATGCATAAGGGTTTTATGCGGAATACCTGGATTACGAAATCCTGAAGAACGAGTGCACGGAGATTCCTCTTGATCTTTCTCACGCACAGATTTAATTCCTAACAGATTGAGGAAATAAATCTTATGAAAATAATATAATTATTTTTGAAAAAACAAGGAGAGATGGAGAAGAAAAATCCTCATGATCTGATCTTCTGATCTGTATCCCAACTCAATCTGAATATCTGGTGAAGATTCCCTTCAGATTCCTTGCCCGGTTGAGAAGCAGAATTTCCTCCTCGTTTCTCAGATCTAGTCGATCACCAAAGCTCCCAAAATCTGGTTTGCTGTGTGCAACTTATGATCTTGTGGTGTGTTGAGATCTGAGGAACTGAGGCCTATTTATAGGAAAATACTGGACTTCTATTGGGCTTGAGTTTCATGGGCCAGACCAGGGACCAGAATGCAAATAGCAAATAAGGCCTATCAATTAATTAATTCTCACATTCAACCCAGAATATAATTAATTAATTAATATTGATTCATTCCACCAGAGAATCAATACTGTCCTACCTATTTGCTACCACGTTTTGAGGTACGGGTTGCATGGGCTCAGTATATCCCCACATTTAAGGTTACAGATATTCGTTAATTAATTTAAGCTCTGACAAGCTATTTAATTAATTAACATCTTATATTCATGAATCAATCCACTCAAACCTTTTCACTTATGCTTAAACTTAATCAATCTGCAGGACTTAGCATAACGAACCTTTTGAGTTGTTCAGGGAACGTCACCATCCTATACTGGATGTGGTTACCTAGTTCCAGTACCAGACAGTCATACACAAACTGCTATTACCCAAGATACAAATATACAAGCTCAACTAGAGCCTTTCACTGCAACTCAAAGTAATACACAATCTGCATATACTTATGTACCTTCAAGTAGGCTTAGGATCTCATCAAGCCATAGAGATCTAGATTATTTTAATGTCAGATAAAAGAATCGATCTCGACTTAAGTCCTTATCAATGTGTGCCCCACACCAGCATACCAAGCCATCCAAGATAAGATGTTTATTACTGCGTATGCTGCAGCCTACACCGACAGTTTATCCTGGAACTGTCTCAGCTGTGATAACTATTTATATCTCGCTAAGTCAAACGATCCATACGATCTTCCATGATCTTCTACACACCGTATTATCTCCCTATCGACGAGATAAGAGGATAATTGCATTTGCGACACATGTTTGTTAATTCAGACAGGAGATGAACATACAATATTTATGATTCCCAGTATATTAACCAATCGACCTTGTACATAATATACCAATCATAATGCTTTAAGTATATAAATCCATCATTTGAAGGATGAGGTATACATGCGCTTACCTCTAGGGTTCTCTTCTAGCAAATCTAACGATGTTTGCAAACTTCGTTGTTCCTTGTACGGTCTCAGGCAAGCTCCACAATGTTGGTTCGCCAAACTTACTACTGCTATGCTTCAATATGGTTTTCAGCAATCTCATTCGGATTACTCTTTGTTCACTTTTTATCAAGGTGACCTCTGTCTAATTATCCTTGTCTCTGTTGATGATCTCATTATTACTAGTGGTTCACCGACCGATACTGCGGCTTTCAAGTTGTATTTGTCTCAATGCTTTCACATGAAAGATTTGGGGTTGTTGAAATATTTCTTAGGTGTCGAAGTGGCTCAAAATCCGAATGGGCTCTCCCTTTGCCAAAGAAAATATGCTCTTGATATCTTGCTGAGACCGATTTGCTAGGAGCTAAACCCGTCTCTTTCCCTATGGAGCAAAATCATCAACTTGCTCTTGTTGATGCTTCGTTGCTACAAGACCCACTACCTTATCATCGTCTTATTGATCGTCTGATTTATCTCACTGTCTCGCGACCTGAACTCTCTTATGTTGTTCATACCTTAGCATAGTTCATGCATCGACCCTGTCAGGCGCATTGGGAGGCCGCTCTCCGAGCCGTTCGTTACATTAAAGGGCAGCCAGGTCAGGGGTTATTTCTTTGGGCTGATTGTGATCTTCAGTTATATGCCTGGTGTGATTCGGATTGGGTAGCATGTCCTTTTACTCGACGGTCTCTTACTGGGTGGTTTATTTTTCTTGGGTCTACTCCTGTGTCCTGGAAGACGAAGAAACAACGTACTGTGTCTCGCTCTTTAGTTGAGGCCAAATATCGTTCTCTTGCCGCTACCGTTTGTGAGCTCACGTGGTTGAAAGCTATTCTGCTCTCTCTTGGTGTCTCGCATTCTCAACCAATGCGCATTTTTTGTGATAGCCACGTGGTATTACATATTGCTGCTAATTCAATTTTCCATGAGCGTACAAAGCATATTGAGATGGACTGCCACTTTGTTCGGGAAGAGCTTCAGCATCGTACCATCTCTACTCATCATGTCTCCACCACGTCTTAACTTGCTGATATTTTTACGAAGTCTTTGGGGCAGCGTTTGTTTTAGTCTTTTGTTAGCAAGTTGAGCATTTGTAATCTGCATGCTCCAACTTGAGGGGGGTATTGGAGCCGGATACTTCTCTGAAATTGTAAGCGAATATCTTTTTGTTTAGGAAATCAATTTTCTCAATATGGTATGAGAATATTTTGTAGTATGCAATTAATTGTAATGTCTTATTTTCAATACAAGGTTTGGCGTAAAAGAAAACACACGCCTTTTCCTCACAAATTTGAATCATTCTATGTTTCTTCTTCATATTTCTTCAAAAATTAAATTAATAAGAAACTTGCACCCACAAACTGGTTGTTACACACCAATTTTTGTTTCTGAAATACTTGTAGATAGCGAGTTTGGTTATTAAGTTCGATTCGTGCATACTAGAACACTTAGAGAGTGTTAAGTTTTAAATCCTTGCAAGAATGTAAATAAAGCACTAAAGGCAAAAGGATCCGTAGAGGTTCGGACACAAAAGTCCTATTTCCTCTCTTCAGACCTTAAGTCTGGAAAATACTAAGCTCATAATACAAATATTTTCACAATCTATTGCAAGTTGATTAATGTCCGTGTCCACTAGTCCACTTGCTCAATCGCCCAGACCGTTGCTTCCTCTGCTTCGCAGACTTGGAGTGTGGGGCACACCATACAACCTCCTCCTCTGGAACTTTGGGAACTTTAATGTTCTTCTCGGAATCATCCATCATTATGGCTAGACACCCGTAGAAATCACAGCTCGGAGAAAGACTGTAATTGTTGTGTTCTTACTTATAAAGTAAGAAAACCAAAGAAATAATTTGTGCTAGAAGGCAACAAGTCTCGTGTCCAAGACGACACATGGTAAGCTTAGAAAAAACCTCGAACTTTAGAAACCTTGATTTTGCAATTTTTCAAACTTTCGCTACTTGATTTGAAATTCGGTCTCCTCTCTTGTGTGGGCACTTCGTCTATTTATAGGCGAAGTGTGAGAGGTTTGAAAATGTAGCCGTTTAGAGACAATATGAATATTGTCTAATCCAGAGTTGGATATTGTCTAATCCAGAGGCTCTTTTCTCTGTTGTGGCCATGTTGCTTCCCAGGAAATTTGCATTTGCTCCTACTTTTATGGCAAAAGATGTTGACTTGTACTTTGTATCAGAAGGAATCCTAACTGGTTGAGCATCAGGATCTCCAGACTTTAAGTAATCTTCATTCTTAAAGTCAGGCTTTGAAAAGTATTTCTCTAACTTATTCTCTTTGGCTCTATGCGCAGATTGGAATATCTTGTAAACTGGTGTCCTCCAAGTTGGTGACATCAACCAGTTTCTCTGAAAGTGTGAATCCCAAACTGGTAAACTAATTACCAGTTTCTTGTGACTCTTTGCGCATCCAAAACTGGTGGATTGTCATTTTGTCTTGATCAACTCTATTACAACTCAATAAATATTTTAACAGAACATTACATTATTTGCACAAACTAGAACTTATCTAGAGACACTCTAAACTGGTGATTTCTATACAGTGTTTGACACATCAAAACAATCAATAAAATGTAGGAATACTTGCTAACATATACAAATCATAAAGTATCTTATGTGCATTGCAAGGGTGGTGTCTTGAGATATATATTAGATCTACTTGTATTTACTTGTATCTTGTATATCAAGTTAGTTTAGATTATGTATATCTTGTAATATTAGGTTAGATAGATATGCTTTTCTCCTATATATACCTACTTGTAAATCATTATTAATCAAGTTAAATAAAGGGAATTATTTCTCTACATGGTATCAGCCAAACCTTGGCTTAAACCCTAACCCTAATATTTCCTTCAACCCATCGACTGCGTTTGTTTTCTCGGCCGATCAATGGCTGCCCCAGTCGACTCAAACGATCTTCCCACCTTGTCGTTATCTACCATCATACATATGGTTAACATCAAGCTTACCTCTACAAATTACCTCATTTGGCATGCCCAAATAGAGCCGTTACTCATTACTCAAAGCTTCATGCCATATGTTGATGGTTCCGTCAAGCCGCCGCCGCGCATGATCGCCAACACCGCCGGCGAACTTTCTCCCAATACGGAGTATTCCAAGTGGTACTCCCGCGATCAACTCATCAAACTATTTTTGGTTTCCACACTGACCGAGGAATCGATGGCCACAATTATCGGCTGTTCGACCTCCAATGACGTCTGGACCGCCCTTTCGCACTCGTACAACCATTGTTCAAAGGCTAGGGAACTAAGTCTCAAGGATGACCTTCTTTCAATCAAACAAGGCGATCTCTCCGTTGCTGATTACGATCGCCTTTTTAAATCTCTCTGTGATCAGTTGTCCGCCATTGGCCGATCCATTGATTCATCCGACAAATCTCACTGGTTCCTCTGCGGCCTATCTTCCCTGTTCGCAAACTTTACCGCTGCTCAGATGGCTCTCGAACCGCTTCCCGACTTTGATACGTTACTTGCTCGTGCTCAAAGTCATGAACTATTTCTCAAGGCATCGGACTCTTCCCCATCCTCTACAACCGTCGCTCTTCATACGACAACCAAGCCCCGCGACTCTGGCGGAAAACAAAATTCCTCTCGCGGCCGTGGAAAGTCCAACAACAGCAATCGCAAGAACCGCAAGCCTTGGTGTTATTTTTGCAGACAAAACAATCATGATGCTTTTGACTGCCCGAAGCGTTTTGATCGATCTTTTGTTCGCTCCTCTCGGCCACCTCCGGCGGCTCAACTAGCCGAAGTATTCTCTGCCCAATGCGACGTGTCTTCCTCCTCAGTTTCAGACTGGTATCTTAACACAGGGGCATCTGCCCACATATCAGCGGATACGTCGTCCTTGGAAAACGTGCATCCCTATACTGGAAACGATCATGTTGCAGTCGGTAATGGAGCTCGTCTTCAAATTACTCACACAGGATCCTTATCTCTTTCCAATTCTCTATCTCTATCTCATGTGCTTGTTGTGCCGTCTATTACTAAAAACTTATTATCTGTTAGTAAACTTACATCTGACTTCCCTGTTGATGTGTTGTTTACTAGTTCACAGCTTCGCATTCAGAATCGGGACATAGGCCAGACTCTTGCAACCGACGCGCGTAGGCATGGCTTGTACGTGCTTCATCGCCCTCTACCTGCCCTCACGGCTATCGCAAATTCTCCTCTACCTCGTGCCTCCTCTGAAACTTGGCACAGTCGTCTTGGTCACTCGTCCTTCAAAGTTATTCGCCATCTTCAGCAGATTAGTTTACTTTCTACTTCATCTTCTTTTCCGTTAGACAATCTCTGTCCATCTTGTCAGTTAGCAAATAATTCTCATTTACCGTTTCAAACCTCTGAAAAACGGGCTTCCGCTGTTCTAGATATAATACATTGCGACCTTTGGGGTCCTTCTCCTAAAACCTCTCATTCCGGTTTTCGCTATTATGCCATTTTTATAGATGATTTTTCTCGCTTTACTTGGTTTTATCCTCTGCGTGCAAAATCAGATTTTACGACACCTTTCTTAATTTTCACACCTTTGTTGAAACTCAATTCTCATGTAAAATTAAGAAATTTCAAACTGATGGTGGTACTGAATTCACAAATGCACGCCTTAAATCTCATCTCACAAAGTCTGGAATTCATCATCTCATGTCTTGTCCATACACCCCCTCTCAAAACGGTCGTGCTGAAAGAAAACACTGTCATATCACTGAAATGGGTCTTTCCTTACTATTCCACTCTTCCGCACCACTGTCTTTATGGGTAGAAGCCTTCAGTACAGCAGTTTATATTATAAACAGACTTCCCACTCCAATACTTCAAAACATCTCTCCCTACGAACTCCTATACCATTCATCGCCCTCCTATGCTTCGTTTAGGATTTTTGGGTGTCGGGTTTTTCCGTGTCTTCGTGATTACACCAAACATAAACTCCAACCTCGTAGTCTTCCATGTGTTTTTGAAGGCTACAGTACCAGTCATAAGGGTTATCGATGTCTGGACCCTATCACATCTCGTGTTTACATTACTCGCCATGCTCGCTTCGACGAAACCCTATTTCCTTACTCTAAAGTAGGCACGCCACAATCTCTCTCCCGTTTAGAGCTTACTGAGTATTTTGATTCACCATCACCACCTCCTCTTCCCGTCGGTGAGACTATCTCATCCACTGGCGAGGCTCCTCGCTCTTCTACTCCTTGCGTCCTTTGCCAATCAAACCAAACACCTCAGCATCCCTCTTCCCCGCCCGCATCACCGCCCCGCTCTCCTCCTCGTCCTATACACGAGGTTCCGGATCCACTCCCTATTAATGCTCAGCCTGATCCTCCTGTCGTGCCTTCTCCCTTGCATGAGAGCCGTCATCCTATGCAGACGCGCGCAAAATTGGGGATCTTCAAACCTCGTTATCCAGTTGACATTAATTTGGTTTCTGTGTTTTTTGTTTCTGCAGCGTTGCCTGAACCGCGTGGTATTAAAACGGCACTCCAAGTTCCGGAATGGATTGATGCTATGAAAGAGGAACTCTCGGCTCTTCACCATAATAATACATGGACGCTTGTTCCGCGTCCCACTCACGCCAACGTGGTTGTCTCTAAATGGGTATACCGTACAAAGGTCAAGGTAGATGGTTCAGTTGATCGTTATAAAGCCTGTCTTGTGGCTCAATGGTTTAGCCAAGTACCTGGGTTTGATTTCACTCATACTTTTAGCCCTGTTGTCAAAGCCTCAACAGTCCGTATTGTCCTTGCCGTTGCTGTGATGAATTCTTGGCCTCTACATCAACTAGACGTCAAAAATGCATTTTTAAATGGTATTCTATCTACACCTGTGTACATGGAGCAGCCACCCGGCTTCATCGACTCTCGCTTCCCGTCGCATGTTTGCCGTCTTCAGAAGGCAATCTATGGCCTTCGCCAAGCTCCACTGGCTTGGTACTAGAGATTTCGGTCCTTTCTTCTATCAATTGGTTTTCTCTGCAGTTCATCTGATACCTCTCTATTTGTGTTTCAACGGAACTCAGATCTCATCTATCTGCTGATATATGTTGATGATATTATCATCACCGGGAATAACACATCCGCTATCTCTGCTCTCATGGCTCGCTTAAACAAGGAATTCTCTACGAAAAATCTTGGTAAGCTTGGCTACTTTCTCGGCTTAGAGGCTCATCACTTCTCTACAGGGATATTTCTCACTCAAACTAAGTACGCTCTGGACATTCTCAAACGAGCAAAAATGACCGATGCTAAACCAGTCTCAACTCCTTTAGCACCTGGTGTCACATATGTTGCCGATGGAGCCTCCTTCGAAGACCCTACTCTCTACCGATCCTTACTTGGCGCGCTTCAATATCTTACTATCACCCGGCCCGATATTGCATATTCCGTCAACACTTTGAGTCAGTATCTGAAATCGCCAACTATCGAGCACTTTCAAGGATTGAAGCGAATTCTACGCTACGTCAAAAGAACAGTTCGGTTTGGTCTTACCTTTTCCAAAGGTTCGCCTACTCTGCATGGTTTCTCTGATGCTGATTGGGCAAGATGTCCTGACACACGACGTTCAACATATGGTTATTCTATTTTTCTTGGACCCAATCTTGTTTCTTGGAGTGCGAAGAAACAACCAACAATTTCTCGTTCAAGTTGTGAATCTGAATACCGTGCTATAGCAAACACAGCCTCCGAGGTATTATGGGTGGAAAACTTGCTACGAGAGTTGCATGTTACTCTCGCGTCGTCCCCTTGCATCTTCTCACATAATTCGAGTGCACTTTTCCTTACTCAGAATCCGATTTCTCACAAGAGAGCAAAACATATTGACATTGATTATCATTTTGTCCGTGAGTTAGTCTGCTCGAACAAGTTGCGAACGAGATTTATCAGCTCCGAAGAACAAGTCGCCGACATCTTCACTAAGAGCCTGTCACGAAAACTCTTTGATTATTTTTGTTCCAAGCTTCGTCTCTATCCGACTTCGCTTGCGGGGGGGTCTTGAGATATATATTAGATCTACTTGTATTTACTTGTATCTTGTATATCAAGTTAGTTTAGATTATGTATATCTTGTAATATTAGGTTAGATAGATATGCTTTTCTCCTATATATACCTACTTGTAAATCATTATTAATCAAGTGAAATAAAGGGAATTATTTCTCTACATGGTGCAACACTAAGGGGCGTTTGGTTTAACTGTCGGGAATCATTATGGGTATGAGTTTGATAGTAAAGGGAATGAGTTCGAGTTTATTTTTTGAGAATCATTCTCAATTATGATGTTTGGTTTATGAGATGGGTTTAAGAATCATTTTCAATTCTGATGATTGATTTTTTAAGTTTATAGGTTAATAAAATAATTAAAGTATTATATAGTTAATAATTGATTTAATAATTAAAAAACAAGAAAATAAAATTATATTATAATAAATAAATAATCTGTTTATCTTCTTACTTGTTTTATAAAATATAAAATTAAGATACAAAATAAATAAATAATTTATTATTATTATTATATATTAAAAAGAATAAAAAAGAATAATATATAATTATAATAACATATAATATTTTTTAATAATAGAATAAAAATAATAAATACTAAATAAATAAGAAAATAATTATTAAATAAAATGAAATAAAAAATAAGAAATAAATAATTAATTAAATAATAAAAATTCAAGAAAATATAATCATATGAAAATAAATAAATAATATATTTATCTTCTTATTTATTTTATAAAATATAAAATTAATATACACATAAATAATTAATTTAATAATATTATTATTATAACATATTGAAAAGAATAATATATAATTATAATAACATATAATATTATGAAATAATATAATTATCATAATATTTTTGAGTAATATTTAAAATAATAATAAAAATAAATATATAAGAAAATAATTTTAAAATAAACATGAACTAAAAAATAAGAATAAATACTTTTGGTAATGAGATTTGGGAATGAAAATGAAACTCACCATTTTGGAGGGTTTTTGTGATTCCCAAGTATTTGAGTATCAATGTATTATTCTTATTTTTTCATTCTCATACCTTTTAACCAAATGATGAGTTTCGAAATCATTCCATTCCCTCATTCCAAAACTCATCAACCAAACAGATCCTAATTCTAACTCTAATTTTTTAATGATCGATTTAAAAAATCTCCTATTCGAAATTCGTAAAATATTAGCAGTCATTTAATTGAACCATTAACTAACAACGTGAATCTCGTGCTAATTGTAACAATCTCGTAAAGAACTTAAATTCCTTTTGAATTAATAATCTCTGTTCCTTTTACAGCTTCATGCATTACATAAATTATCATTAGTCAAAAAAAGGGGGCAATAGGAAAGGATCCTCAAACATGGGATTCCTTCTTAATTTCATCAAATAAATTAGTAATAAAATAGTATGCAAGCCAGATCAATCATATCAAAATTCTTGGGTTTTTTTTTTCATTCTAAAATATATAGTAATAAAGTGTAAGTTTTTCAATGGATATATGAATCAAATTAATATACATAATTTAAGGAAAACTATAAATTTTACTTTAATATATTGGCTAACATTAAAATTTATTTTAATTTTATTGGCATAGAAAATTATATCTCAATGTTTGATGAATTAGTAAGATTTACTTCAAAATTTTCATATTATGGATTTTTACACTAATGTTTACTTTTATTAGTTAAAAATACTTTTAAGTGATTGACAAGATTAAAAATACAATGAGTCCCACATTATAAAAATACAAATTATAGTAGTTTTTTTATCATGTCAATTGCCTATAATATTTTTAACCAGTAAAGGTAAATTTCATAATACGAAAAAATTGGAGTAAATTTTTCTAATTTTTTAAATATTAGGTATAATTCCTAACAGAGAATTTTTTAAAAAAATTAGTGTGTTCAATATATTAGAGTAAAATTCATAGTTTATCCATATTTTAATTCATGCACCTCATTGAGAGTTTCTTGCATCATTAAAAAGAAAGAATAAAATTAACCCTTAATACAATTAACTCTATTAGTATGAGGTTTTTTGGGAGATGCCCAAAATTAAATCCGTGTGGGCTTGTGCTCGGCCCAAAGCGAATAATATCATATTAACGTCGGAGTCTCGGTCCCAACAAGTAGTATCAGAGCCCAGGTTCGGGCTGCGGAGGAGACCGAGTTTGTGGTGGACTATGGTGCATGTGGGAAGCCCTCAATTGTCGAGTGGAGATCGTTCTTAAGTGCCTTGTGTCGAAAATTTCCTGACAACTGGTCATGCAACGTGTCCCGTGGGTTGACGACAGTGCAAGATGATGTAGTGACGGATTTAATAGCTCAAGGGGAGGCCACGAATAAGTGGGCTATTGGTTTAAGGGGAGGATTATTGGGTAGCAACCTCAACTTGATGGAGTTTAGAACTACCACTTTCAAATCAGCAACCAATGAACACAATAAATAATCAACAATTGAGCCAATCAAAGTAACGACACAAGAATTTTAGCGTGGAAAACTCTTGAATAAGAGAAAAACCACGGAACCCGTAGGTCGCTTAAATCATCCACTATATTCAACAATAATGGGTACAACACAATCCTCCTTAGATCAACAAACTAGAGGCACACCAATATTCATCAAGATCAAATACACAAGACCTTGGTACACTACAACCCCATCAAGATTAAACACCTAATCTTGGCTACTAAGAAGAAACAAGATGAACAAGAGAGGTGACAAACCCAAAACATAATGCTTCAGTTCGCCCACGAGCAGACAACCTTCTACTCCTCAAAAACTGATCTCCACCGTACAGAATGAAGGCAGAGGAGTCACGAACCTGCTGTCCAATGACGATCTAACGGTGCAAACTCCGTTTTACTGCGGCTGCTACAGTGTAATCCGAAAATGTTGAGCCCTTTCCTCTCTCTCAGTTTCTCTCTCGTTTTTCTTCTTTCTCTCTGCTTCTCACCCAGAAACTGACTTCCCTTTTGTTTAGAATATAAGCCTAATGAGCTTATTTATTAGTCAGGCCCACTAAGTGTGGACTGACCCAACACAACTATCCCACATCATTGATGGAATGAAAGAATTTCTTGTATAAGAATTCACAATTAACTCTATCAGTATTAGGCTTTTTGGGAGATGCTAAAAAAAAAAATCCGTGTGAGCTTGTGCTCGGTCCAAAGCGGACAATATCATATTAATATCGGAGTTTCAGTCCCAACAAAACTCACATACTCAGGGTTATCACACGAATTTTCGATTTTCTTTACTCTTTAATACATATTTTTGTAAAAATAAATTTAAATAATACCGGTCTCACAAGATTGAGGTTAAACCCACGATGCTTGGACCCTGCATTCATTTCTGCATACTGGAGAATATCGACATTGACGTGTTTGTTTCGCAAAATTGTGTTGTCAAATTTGCAACAAAAAACACAGTGGACCAGAGGAGAAAACCAGTAGAATCCAAACACGCCTTAATATGCAGTAATTATATGCCTGCGGAAGTCATAATCTTGCTCCCAACCACATTCATCACATGCTAATAATCTATTCTACATTTTAATTTTTAAAAATAAAAATTTCAACTTAGATATTTATTAACATTCATTAATAACTTTGATTTATATTTTGTTGATTGACTATATTTTCACATTCACTCCTGCAAGTCTTCTTTTAGGCAAAAAGTCATGTGTGAATGAGATCGTGTCATGATTTATAATTTATTAGAATTTTTATAAATAATGCATTTATTCAATTTAAATAATATATTTATTTAATTTAAGATTTCGAGAAATAAAATATTTATTTTTCACTTTCTGAAAAAGATTGCGAATTCTATCATCTTACAACCAGAAACATAAGACAAATAATTCGAGCTCGTGAAAAAAAAAAGGAAAAAAATTTCTTTGGGCAACAACATGAAAGAATCTTGTTAATTTAAAACTTGAAAGATAATGTTTAAACGTGAGTTTTCAATATATAATTTGAAATATATAAAAAACTTTGTTGAAAAAAAATTTAAAATTCTCAATTTATTCCTTATTTGATAATATTCTTTCCGATGATTGAAAATTATTTTTTTAAATATTAAATTATTATTTTTGATTTAAATGGATAATTCTTCTAAAATTTAAAACATTAGACCATCCCTAATCCTACCTTGTACTCACCACAAACCCAAATATGGGTCTATACTGTACCAAACGCAACATCTTGTTTTATTTGCTAGAAAACCCTTTTTTTATTTTATATTTTCATATTTGACCTTCATATTAACTTAATAATTAATATATATTTTTGATTTAAATGGATAATTCTTCTAAAAATAAAATATTAGAAGATTGGATTCCACGGCAGTTGAGTAGCTTCTTTTCATTTTAATAAAATGGGTTTTTGAAAAGAAAAAAAAAAAAAAAACAAAGCCCAAACAATTATAATGACTACATAGTAAACGAATTCCTATGGCAATTTTTTTCTTTTTTTTTTCATTTTATAATTTCTCCAAATACAGGAATATGTTTGAATGTTTGGTACAATCTTTGCTTTTAGTACATAGTAAATTTTATGCATACGTGAATCAAATATATAATATTCAGTATCGAGATACGATAAACAAAATCATATATTTATAGATTTTTAGTATTTTAAATAAGTTTTAAGTGTTGATTATCAATAATATATATTAATATATTATAATATAAATTATATTTTATATTATATATATATATTTTCTTTCAATAGAAATAAAATAGAGTTTATCAAACATAAAACCTACAAAAATAGGAATTTAATTTTAAATATCATCTCATAAAAGAAATTATACTTGTGTTATTTTGAAATAGTAAATATAATAAATTAGTTAGATACAATAATTTTTTTTTTAAGTGACAAATATAATTTAGTTAATTTTTTAATATTATTTGTTGTATATCTATATTATAATAGATATATCGTTTGTTATTTATGACCGTGAGACGGTTTAAAATATAGAAATATAAATATATTTGACTTTTCGAACTAGTTAAATCATTCCATTTTAAAATAAACAAATAATTTTTAATATTAATATTTTTATTAAATTCACACATCCAAATATTACAACAAATTCAAGTATATGACTTTTTATTTCAGGCAAGATGTTTTTAGCACTATATTCGAGTGATGAGACAATTTGTTTCATTTTTAAAATTGATTTAACTAAGCACTCTTACCGAATTCAAATATATTCATATACTAAAACATTTTTTAAAAATACAAAAATTGTTTTACTACTCAACATTTTTCGTCTTCAAACCCTTCAATGATAGTGCCAACTGCAAATGCATCAAAATCTAATCTAGATCTTTAAAGTATGAGATTGAGATCTTTCTTTAAATTTGATGCACTTGAATTTATATTAAAGTTTAAAGTGAGAGTGTTTAATTCTTAAAATTAATTGTGTATTTATTTTTTATTTGTTAAAAATTGGTGTTATCGTGTAAATAAATCAAATACAAATAAAAATACGTACTTCAACAAGGATAGTTTTAATAGTTGATAAACTCAAAAAATCCCATTTATTCGTTCAGAGAATAGACCATTATCACAATAAAATAAAATAAAATAGATAGTTGAGTTTTTTTTTTTTTTTTTAATTAGGTATACTAGAGTGGTGATCATATAATAATAAGATTTCTCGTGCTAAATGAGAAGAGATCTCAGCCGTTTAAAATCTCAATCGACGGCACAGATTAAGCCCGCCCCTTCCAATTTTTGATATATATTTTGCACATACTCAATGCATAAAAGGGTAAGATAGTAACTGTCTTCTCTATTTAGATCTAAACACAATCTCTCTCCTAATTTTCTCTTTCCTCCCATTATAATCAAATGATTATATCTTTCTCGATTCAAATATATTTTTTACGAATCATATATCAAGTTAACGTATTCTTACGACGATTCATATGATATTCATATTGAATAGTTAAATTTAGAAGATTCGCACGAAAATCTTGATTTCATATTCAACTGGTATATGTTTTTCATTATATTTACGTTCAGGATAAAAAATGCATCAATTACGCATAAAAAATGTTCCTAAATATTTGCATTTTTTGCATCAAAATGATGCATTATTAACTTGAATAAGATGCATTTTTATTCTAAAGCATATGCATTTTTGTATTCATATTGAGTGCATTTTTTGCATTGATTATATGCTGCAGTTTTATGCCTAAAATATTGTATTTTTTACATTGAACGTATGCATATTATGTTTTATGAACTGCACGAAATGAAATTCTAGAATATATATTTTTTACATTTTTGCCATTTTATGCATTGATTATGTGCAAAATATGCATCGAAAATTAGAAGAGATGGACTTAATTTGTGCCGTCGATTGAAATTTTAAATGACTGAGATCTTTTTTCATTTAGCACGAAAAATCATATTATCACCTAATCATTACCCAAGTATACTATATTTAAATAAGAGTGTTTTGACATTACCAAAAAAAATTTCGACATTACTCCAAAATATGTTCAATCAATCATAAATTAAATTAATTTCTTCATTTTTTCTGACCAAATTCAATAATTTAGATTAGAAAATACTACCTCTGTCCCACTATAATAAATCTTTTTCATTTGATATATTAATTTTGGAGCTAGTGTTTAATAGTTAATAATAAAATTAGCAATTGTAATTAGGGTTGGGTCGGTAATGTATACCGGAATTTTTTCATCATACCGTATACATTACCGAAATTTAAGGGATGAAAAAATGATACCGTTACCGTACCGAAATTTTTGGTATATCGAAGTTCAGCATACCGTTTTTCGGGATGGCATAAATGGCATACCTTTACCATACCGTTTTTTGGTATACCGTACCGTACCGTACCGTTCCATAATTATATTTATTTTATATTTTTGTTTAATGGGTTGAATTAGTTTTTTATTTATTATATTTAATTTCTATGGTTTAAGTATTTATTTAATATATTTTATTTTTTGAAAAGAGGTTAGATATATTTTAGTCTTATTATTTACAAAGAATGAAATTTTTAATTAGTATATTAACTATTTTATTTTAAAATAAAAATAAAAATTAATAAAAATAATATTATATTTTCGGTACGGTATATATCGGTATACCGTAAATATTGGAAAATGTATACCGTTACTATACCGAAAATTTTCGGTACAGTATGATACCGTACCGAAAATTATGGTATACCGAAAATTCGGTAATTTCGGTATTTTTTCGATAAGGTATTCACGATATTTCGGTAATTCAGTATTTTTCCCCATCCCTAATTCTAATTAACTTGTTTAAATCTTAAATAAATTAAATATGATTGTCAGTTTTATTATTAACCACAATTAACTACTAAACACTAAATCTGAAATTAATGTCTTAAAATAAGAAGGGCAGTAAACGGAGGAAGAAGTAAGACCACCATCACTGGTGACCAATATATGCTGGGCGCAGCAAAAACGAGAAATTTTTGAATAAAAAAATATTAAAAAATTAAGTTTTGTAATGACCTTGGACTGCAGACTGCCCAAACCCGCCCACTGACAGCCTAATCACTTTATTCCCTTTTGTACACGTGTCACACTTTGGCTTCAACAATGAAATTTTAATTACAAATAATTTAAATTGTTATAAAATATTTAAATACATAAAATAATTTCAGGCTTCTTGGAATATTTTTTATTTATATTTCATTTAGATTTTTAGGTTTTATATTTGTATTTATTATTTTATTTTTTATAAATTGCTGTAATATTAATTTATCAATTAAATTATTTTTTGTGCATGATAATTTATTTTCTTAATCATGAATTTAAAGTATTTGCTCAATTTTTATATTATATTGAAATAGAGAAAATTTAATATTTTAATAGAAAAATTAGGTTCGGTTGGGTGTGGTCACTGATGAGAGAGGTAAAATATTATGTTCAAGGTTATGCAGGGATGAAAGAAAAATTAATATTATATTTTACGGTTGGGTCAAAATTGTTAACTAGATAGCCTAATAAGCAAGCTTGTTTATTATTTCTCAAAAAAAAAAAAAAGCAAGCTTGTTTATTAATTCCAATTCACTCGGCTCAGTTGCGCTTGTTTCTCACCCAAAACTCGCTCGCCACTATGTCGCAGCCATCGCGTCCCAAGAGCCCTCATGATCAAGCTGTATGTTTCTGGTTTTTTTTTTTTTTGCACTAGTGTTTACTGCTTTCGAAAATTCCCAATTTTGGGATTCAATCGGAGGAAAAAATCTCTTTTGCATGTCGCATTTCGCTGGGTTCTTGAAATCCATTGATTTCAATTGGCTTCCGGTGACGGAACTGGTCTGGCCCATTAAGTTTTGTGTAGTTTTTAGCTTCACTTAGTAGTTTATTTTGTTAATTAAGGGTTCAGTAGTATGAATTCTGGAAAAAATATGTTATTTTGAAAGCTGCAACATGAATAGTTAGACAAGCAGAATTAGGAATGAAGAATGTCGGACCACTTGAAATCCCCATTTTGGAGTTATCGATGTATTGTGGGGGAATTTCTTTGTTAGCCAATACGGGCAACGGAGCAAGGTTATTCAGCATTTCTATGTTGACGGAGACTGTGTAGGTTGGAATTTTAGGAACTATGTGTTGGTAACCTGTAAGTTATCAAATTAGAAGAAATGGGAGAGAGATGGAAAATAAGTATGTGATGAGGTTTTGGTGCTACAAGGTATTCACTTCTTAAGAGTTAATATCTGATAAAGAAATTTGCCGATAGAACTGTTGTTCTTAACCTTACTGTATATGAAAACTTTCAGGACAGTTTGTGTGGAAACTGCTAATGCTATACCTTGTTGTTACTTCAGTTGTTTCCTAATCGAAATTAGTATGTTTTAGTGTTCTCTTGTCTAAAACTGCAGGGATTCTTTGAAGTTAATGGAATGGTTTTGGTGACAGTGCATTAGTTTTTTTTTTTCCCTTCTTTTTAAAATTTTAATTCTACCTTGGTACATTTGAGTTAATCTGTTGACATTTGTGCTTTTCATGAAATAATTTTGAAATTTTATAATGTTAAGATTTCTGTCCGAGGTAGCACAGCTTGTGCATAATTCAATTAATTTGAGCCATGGATTTCATCTTCTGCTAGTACACTGGATAGAATTGTTTGTCATTGATTTACATTGGATGCTTGTTCAGGTAGAGTTCATCTTCTGCTTCTAGATGGAATTGCAGTGTATTTACTTCCAAGGAACCTCCTTGCATTTTCTTTTCGCTCTTCTGGATCTTTCAACAAAGAGAACATTTCCTGTCTTTTGCTTCATTTTAAAAAAAGTTGTTTAGAAGAATCAGATTTGGTGAAAAAACTGAGTTGGTTGATGTCTGATCCTTGGTTTTACTCACAGGTTGAGTAA